>CM068737.1:3179595-3277964 GCA_035136125.1 Quercus rubra | reverse complement strand
TAAGTAACCATTCATTTTGTTTTCTCCTTGGCCTTTCAAAAAGTGTGAAATCATTCATCTTTCAATCATAGTAGAATATTCAAAAATTGTGCCAATGTTAGTTGGAATGATTTCACATTTTGGAGACCGGTTGTGGTTGTTTACACTTAGTTTAGTATATTTCATTTCATTTTTAATCTTCAGATTATCATTTTTATACGGTTTTAATTTTGTAATTGGGGTTTTTACATGGAGTGTTGAAGAGGGAAATTGTTATGCCTATAGGCCTATACTTGTTTAGTGTTTGCAAATTGCAACTCATGAACAAATTGTAAGTCTTGTATTAAATATTGTATTTTCAAGACAAAGACAAAGTCTCAAATCAACTACTCAAGAAAAGAGAAATTACTATCTTCTCGAAACATACTTGACACACCTTCAATCGATCGATTTGTGTCGCACTCTCAATTATAGTCTTGATTATTGAGTTTTGCGAATTGTGAATTTTAATCTGCCCATTAAGCCAACTCATGACTTGGAATTCGAACTGTATTCTGGAGATACCAAAAGTAAATATGAAGATCAGTGTTGCTGAAGATTGGCAATCAAGTTGAAGCCATATTAATATCAAAACAATCAAGTTCTATGAAAATTTTTGAGGTGGTTCCTAAAGTTGCAAGCAGTAGGATTGTGTTGGTAAAATCTATAATAGAGAAGACCAACCAATTGAATAAACTGGAACCCACGACACAATTAACCTTGATTTGAAATCATATTCTTATTCGTTTAACTAATAAACTTAACTTAATTCCACATAACTTAGTTGACGGGATTAGACCGGAACTTTTCAAAGTTAAATACCTGATAATTACCGTACGTATTATTATAACTATTTAATTGAATATCATGAGTCATATGTCAACAACATGAGGTGGAATGGGTCCCGTACTTGTAGTTTTCTTTTCTTTCTTTAATTTATCTATCAATTGCACTAATATATTTAGTCGTCCAAGGGTCAAGAAGAAAGAAAGAAAGAACGGGTCTCGGTCCCCCACTGCTTTTTTTTTTTTTTTTTTTGGGGAAGAAGAAGAAATGGTCTCGGTCTTGGCCTTGGTCTATGGCATCTTTTTTCTTCTCCTTTTTTTTTTTTTTTTTTTTTGTGTTTTAGATCTACGATTTTATTCTTTGGATTTGATAGTTTATAAAGTGCCACATCATTTAAAATATTAAATGACATTACTTTAAATATCCTTTTAGGTTTGTATTTGTGTATCTCAAAAAAAAGAAAAAAAAAAAATTTGTAATATTTGTTGCATGGCACGTTTGTGTGTGGCTTGAATTGCCTCTTTAACTAAAGTAGGTCATGTATCTAAGTGTATATACTTTGTATTACCAAAAGAAAAGAAAAAGAAAAAAAAAAAAACCGACACACACACACAAAGCGTGTGGGCACACCTGAATGGAAATTTCACTAGAATTCTCTTACCTAGCAGCCGTATGTACTAAAGATAAAGAGAGGTTTTAATGAGAGAAAGCTAGGTGTATTTAGGGCTTGCATGTTTTGAGAGTATTCTCGTGTTATTGTTTTAATCTCCTTATTTTATAGTAAAACTTTATTCCTATTGCTATTAGTCAACGTAAACACATTGTCAAATCATGTAAATTCCTTGTGTTGATTCTTCCTCTCTCTTTTAAAGATTTGTTGGTACAATAAGGTTTGGTGAATACTTTCTATAGGAAAGAAAAGAAAAGAAAATGGAGAAGATGATAGACGGCAAATGGGTAGATTTCAATACCAAGGCGATGACTACAGTCTTGTTATGTCTAAAAGACAAGGTTATGTATTATGTAATGGAAGAGAAATTGATTGCGGGGTATAAGGTTGAAATTGGAGAGCCGATATGTTTCCTAGTGCCTTACAAATAAGTAGAATTTTAAGCTGAAACTAGACAATGGTACAAGAGGTTGATTCCTTATGATTCAGATTGTTTATACCTGTTATTGTGAGTATGATTGTTGCATGTATGTTAAAATGATTGATGATAGTACTTATATTTCAGCTATATGTGAATGATATGTTAATTGCTACTAAGAGCATGTGTAAGGTTGATAGGCTAACATTTTTGTTACACAAAGAGTTTGATATGAAAGACTTGGATACTGCTAAGAAAATTCTGGTTATGGAGATTCGTAAGGATAGGGAGGCAGGAGAGTTGAGATTGTCTTAGAAGAACTACTGTCAATTGACTAAATTGATAAAGTATTTTGTTGTTAATAAATAATCTAGAATAAAATTTTACACGTTTTTGACTAACTAAATTTGGTCATATATAGTTTCAAAAAATTAGTTGGGTCATTCATGTTCTTTAAATGATGAATTTACTGTGAAGAAAGGTGTAGGATACAATTTATTTTTTATTATTTTCAGTTTGCTCAATGACAATGCTATATTTTATATGTGTAAAGGGGAAAAAAAAACTCAAACCAGCATGGTGATCATTTTATGAATTCATATAGACAGGTAATATGACCTTTACTTTTATCTTCTTCTTCTTATTCGTTTTTTTTTTTTTTTTTTTAAGCAATTCACACACAGATCCTACCACTTTAATACCTTACTTGGTAAGATGCTCTAACGATAAATGGAGCTGAGCTTCTGGAAGACTTTTGTTCACCCTTCTGCCTTTATTTTGGATTTTATTAGGTTAGATGTCATGGTAACTATATATTTAAGGCGTTGTGGTATCAGTAACATAACTTTGTAATTTCTTCATTGCTAATATATTATCCAGATAACCAAAAAATAAAAATTACTTCATAAATACTTTGTCATAAAAAATTTAATTATTTTTCCAATCTTCTAATTTATACAAATAAAAGACTAATGCCAGATCCGGATACTTCTAATTTATAAATTACTTCTAATTTGTCTTCCAATCTTCTAATTATATTTGTCATAATACTTTGTCATAATAATAAATTTATACAAATTATTTTTCCAATCTTCTAATTTTTCTTTTCTACCAAATAAAAGATTTTTATATTTATTTTCCATCATTCCAAATCCAGCCAAACACGTATGTTAAAAAATTAAAATATTTTATATCCTCTCAACATCTTCAATTTTTTCACTTTTCATCATCCACTAGCGGCTCCACATGCAAGCCAAGGTGGTCACACGATCATCTTGACTTGGAAAAAAAAAAATGTATATATACACTTGCCAAAAAAATATTATATGCTAAACTAACTTGTTGTGACCACCCTAATAAAAATGTTGAACACCCTGACTTGAGAATTACAAAAATTTGGATTCAACAAAAATAAGAATAATGCTACATTCACAACATTTTCACAATAATTTCACAACAAATCCAATATGATAAGCTATTACTGATTCTAATTTGAGCCCAATACTGATATTATTTTTTTACCCACCAATAATAACTTTTGGCATAAGATTTATTGTAAAAATGTTGTAGGCAGTAACATTACTCCAAAATTAATTCTATCCCCTAAACATAATCCTTAATCCCTTTTATATTTAAAAAAAAAAAAAGCAGCTTAAATAACGACAATAAATATTAGCCCAAATAACAACAAACATAAACCAAACAAAAACAAGACAAGACCAAACAACAAGTGAACAAATTATTCCACAAAAAACCTATTATAAAACAAAAAAGATAAAAATCGCTAATCATTCAAATTTGTAACTTGTTCAACCTATTCAATAAAAATAATCTCTAATTTCATTTTAACTTAAAAAATGGTGCCAAGAAAAATATTATGGTTGTGAATTTTTCTTTATCTTGATGACAGTTATCATCTTTTTGGCTTTGCAGTCATAACAATTTTGCCTTTTTTAGCAACGCGCAATTTTAGCAAATATTCAAGTTATCACTTTATTAGATTTGGTATAATTTAACTTTCTTAGTGATTACCATAAAAAAAATTTCTAGAAGCCACCATTGTCATCATCTCAATCAAACAGAGGCTAAGAGGGTGCTTGGCAAATCACGAAGAAGGTCAGCTAAGAACAATATAATTAGTTTTAAATGTTTTTAGTTTGGTGACTATTTATTTCAAAAAACTTGTTCAAAATAGGAATAGATATATTCACATATCAAAATAGTTATAATTTTAACTTTTTTTTTTTCAAATACAATCCCTTTAAAATCATAATTTCATATTTTAGTGGTTTGGCATATATAGTCACACCAAACCTAGTTTTAACTTTGGCTTTTTCATGAACTGCATGCTAATTAAAATGGGTTCTGACTTGTTTTCAAAAAAAAAAAAAGAAAAAAAAAAGGTTCTGACTTAATTCTTGAAAAAATAGATAAAATAAAATCAGTTCAATTGGTTTAGCTTATGTTAGAATTGAACCAATTCTATTATTCTGTAGTTTGCCAAACATGAACAAGGAAAAAGTCTTGACCAATGGACTTGTCCAGTTTAGGAGCCTTGACTGGGGTTGGAGAATACAGCTACATCAGACAAAGTCTGCTCTTTCCTATTGGGATAGGTAGGTGAGCAATGGAGATTGTGGTCATGATGTGCTTAACAGAGCATTGAGCGGGAAAAGTATGAACAAGAATTTTCAAAGTCTTTGGGTTTGTGGGGTCGTCATTATCTTGATAAATTGGCTAACAAGTTTCCTTCATTCAAGTTACACAAGCATTAACACTATTTTAGATCTTTTTCCAATTCCTCTATCGATGCACGCATGTCCACGTACTTTGACACAACTAGTGTCAATGTGTGCAGTGGCGGAGCCAGGATTTTGGTTCAGAGGGGGCATAATTGAAAGACAATATTTAAAGTGAAATTAATCTAAAAAATATTAATCGATAATAATAACAAAATAAATAAATAATTATAAGAAAATAAATATATTTCATATCATTAAAATAAATAAACAAAAATAATCAATTCATAGCTACAACAAAAAGTTTATAAGTTAATGTGGTAAAAATGTGATTAGTGTTACTTAAACAATATAATGAATAGATGTTTAGAATTATTTTTTGTGATTGGTGACATGCCAATTTGTAAGATATAAGTAGTAAAATTTGTAACATCTTTAGCATCACTCAACAATAAAATACTGTGAAAAAAATATAATGAATAGATGTTTAGAATTATTTTTTGTGATTATTGACGTGCCAATTTGTAAGATATAAGTAGTAAAATTTGTAACATCCCTAACATCATTCAATAATAAAATATTGTAAAAAGTATCATTAATAGTGAAAATGGTAAAAATAATGATAGAAAAGAAAAAGAAAACAATTGTGAAATAAGTGTCAAACTTGGGGCAAGACAAAAGCTACATACAAGAACAATGAAATAGGTGAAAAGGTGACATGGTTTGATGTTTGAGAAAACCATTTTTTACTTTCTTTTTCCTGTCAGAGTCACTTTCAAGTTTCAATCGAGTGGGAGTCATTTTTTTGTTTTTTTTCTATGCCAGTGAGTAACTATTTAAGATTACATGGACAAGAAAATTTTAGGAGTCAGAGGGGGTAGGTGCCCCCCCCCCCCCCCCCTCGACCCCCTCTGGCTCCACCCTTGAATGTGTGATTAGATTGTATCACTTACATGCAAGTCTATCACTGAAACTTAATGAAAAGTAATTCAATTTGTGTCTAACTTATGTCAAAGTATGTACACAAGTGTGTGGTGCTAAACTTTTTGGGCCAAACTCTAACTACAAAGAAAGGGAAAATGACAAATGAGAAAAACAAAAAGTTCACTACAACATTTTAGAAATCGATATACATTTAAAAGCATCAGAAATTAATAATCTTATCATGAATCATGATTACAGTAGTTTAAACATTAAGGGTGCAATTAAATATAGAACATGATAGGGTCCAATTAAAATCAATTGATCTTTTTGCCAAATGGCAACAACTAATGTGAGCCTTTATAAATTCCTTTACCAACTAATGAATAATGATACCGAGTCTCAAAGTGGTCTAAGACTATGGATAGTTTTTTCCTAGATTGGAATTGCTAATCCAAGGCCCAAAATGTTAGCCCAAAAGTTCACTAATGAGCCATTCCTTACTGCCCATTTATTACCCCTTATTAAAAAGGGCCATTATCATTTAAGGCCCATCAAGAAGTGCGACCCATTAAGTTTAAACAAATGGTCCACATGCACCCTACTTGGCCATGGAAGCAAGGTTTTTGGGTGTAGCTAATAAAGACCAATGCCTCGCTTCTTTTCTTTGGTCTCTTAACTTTCCATTGGTTTAAAATGGATTTATTTTATATTGTTCAAATTAAATATTTTAAATAAAAAATATATCAAGTGTCATATCATTATAAATTTTACATGGCACTCAATATATTGTCAAATTCAAAAAATAAAATTAATTCTCTCGTCCAAAAAAAAAAAAAAAAAAGACAGAGAGTATTGTTATTGCTATTATTTTATTTTTCAGAATTAGGGCTCTACGTAAACTGTCTATTAATCTCATCCAACTCGTTACATGTTCTACTAGGTAATGCAAAAGCTCCCCAAGTAAGAATAGTTGCTAAGCTTTTCACCTAATAAGTTTTATTTTAACTGTTTCAACAATAAGGAGTCAAATTGTGATTCACTTTTCTTAGTCTCAAGTATGAGAAACCTAAATACTTATCAAGTTACAAGTTTCTCTCATTTCCAACATCTCACAAAGAGCTTTCGAGTTTCAGGGGCCACATTGCTAGAGCCAAAAATCTTCGATTTCAAATTACTTACCTTTTCCCTTGAGACTATACAAAAATTGTCTAAGCATTTCCCATCACTTACCATTACCATATGATATTATATGTGCTATTATAGAATATTCCATTTCATGAAATGCCATATATTTGATATAGGATTCCATATTTGTCAATTTGATTTGTAATGTCTTATATTTTTCTTAGAGTGCAAATTATGTCTAGACTTGGTGTAGAACCATCATTTTACACCACCTAATAGCATCATGCTACATTAATATTTCACAAAAACAATCAAATACACTTTTTTTTTTTTTTGAGAGAATTTCAACCTATGGCGTCCGCTTCTGATGATAGCTTTTTATCATCAGACCAAGACACCATTCAATTTTTTAGTGTAGGCGGAGATTGGACCCCAAATCTCTTATACAACCATCAGAGATTTTACCAGTTGAGTTAACTGGAACCCACAACAATTAAATACACTTAAACACAGATATTCACTCCTTAAAACCCACAAAAGCCACCAGAGCCACCTTTTTTGTGGTACCCAAAAGCCATCAAGCCCAAATTCAGATGATGGTCTTGCCCAAGTGAAAAACACCAAAAGCTCCGATGGCTCAAAATCAAAACAGGTAAAAGTGTAAAACCAAAAAAAAAAAAAATAATAATAATAATAATAATGTAATCTCTGATCCAAAGTAAAAGGAAGACCACCCCACCCCCACTAGTACTCTCCTCTTTGGCATTTGCTCTCTTTGTTTATTAGTTTAGACTTTGCCTTCAGATCTACAAAATACGCAAAAAAAAAAAAAACTACTTTACACAACCAAAAAAAAAAATTTCAACTTCTTCCAATATCATTAAAGACTTATAGTTTGCCCCAACTTCAACCTCTTCTTCTTCATTTTCATTAGCACCATTGAGTCTCCACGCCAAATCATCATTTGTAACTAGGTTTGATGGGTTTTGGGTATCACTTAATTTGACCACAAAAAACGGCGGCTCCGGCAGCTTTGTACTGTCTAGCAACGCTCCGGAAGCTTTCCCAACGACGGTGTGCAATGTGGGTGGTTCTATAAACAATACATGATTCAACCATCAGCATGAGATTTTTGTATCCTCGCAGATTGTACAATTCTATAAAAAGACTCATAGTATATCCTAACTGTATGGTAAATCTATGGAGCCAATTGCCAAAGTGATCTCCCAACAACCCTTTGCCCTTGCTTGGCAGGGGTTGCCTTTTGGAACTATTAATTTTTTTTATCATGTTTCAGTTTGACCACCCCCAAATGGCAGAGCTTGCCATATAAAAGACTGGTAGATTGGAAGGGCGAGCTGTATCAGGGAAGGTATACGCCTAATGGTAGAATTAATTTTAGTGCATTGTGGAGACTTTGTGGTGACATGTCCGGTTGGTTAAAGATGAGGTTGTGTTGCGCCAACCAGATTGCCTAGGCTAGAAAGTTGGGAAAAAAAATATATTAAGAAATGTCATTGGAGATTTAGGGATCCAAAAGGTTCCGAGGGGGTGAGGTTGGGTCAACACCAATTATTTATCAAGTATTAGGCCTTGGAAAAAGTAGTTAGGTAGTCCATGATACCAGACATGCTTAGCCTTGAAGCTGCCTCGTAAGATAAATTTTTGGGGGTAACCTTTCTGCACCATGTTCTATTCCATGAAAAGGTAGGATGGGTGTAAGAGAAGTTTTGTAAAATAAACTGTAGGCCTCGAAGATGGTACACATACCTGTTGATAAGCTCCAACATTGGTGATCCTTGTTGTGGTAATTTGGACAATATGTCTAGTTTGGTCCAACAAAATGAGCAACAATCAATGTCTAACTCCTGCGAATGTCTCGCGAAATAGTCCCAACAGATTTTTGAAACCGAAGCCATGTGTCCATCTCGTGTGATTGAAATGCTCCTCTCAACAGCAGCAACTTCAGCATAAGAACTTCTACCCGATTACAAATAAACCCCACAATACAAAATATTGAATTGACATACAAACAAATTTGACACAGAATTAAGCCCACCCAAAATATAAACTGAACACAAATGAATTAACTCCCCAGAATTCGTCAAATTTTAATGAACAATCTTTACCATTCATCAATGAAAAGAGTAAATTCTCACATCCTTATATATAAAAAAATGTTACATATGCAGAACTAATTTGATGAAACATCTCTAATTGAAATGGGTGGAACAAGCAGCAAAAGTTGTATTAACATAGCAAACTAACAACACTTACCAACCAAACATCGAAACAGAACCTGCAACAAACTAGGCAACAACTCTGCAGCAACATAGAAAACTACACAAAACAGTGACCACACCACACCAGATTCAACTTCTTAATCTTTCAAGACAGTTGAAAAAAAACCTCCTCAATTAGAACAAAGAACCCAGTTCTGACAGTTTCCAAGTTTTTTTATTCTTTGGGTGAATAAGAAAAAGATACACGTATAGTTTAAACCATTCATAATTATAGGCAAATGTCAATAAAATGAATTTGTACCTAAAATCAAAGCCATTACATGTAAATATATCAACAAAATACATGACAATAATTGACAAACTAAAACCACTCTGACAATCAAGTATGATTCAAGTAAAACATCACCCTTTTGCGTATTATGTATCATGTTCTCACGAGGTTCATATACTTGATACAGTGAAATTAAAACTATTACAGGCAATACAACAATGAAGGTAGCTATGCAGGGGAAATCAACCACTGCTGGTATGGCTGATCGACTAAAGAGCAAGAATTTTGATTGATCTAGCATTTGAAAATCCTCTAAGATGTCGACTTTGATGGTTGTAGCCTAACAAGTATAAAAATAGCAATATAAACAAAAAGTGATTTGGTGTGAAAAAAAAATAATTAAAAAAAAAAAATAATGATCTATATTATGTGAAAGGTGGAAATGGAGACTTACAAACTATCTTTGGAAGCAACTAAATTTAATGGCTCAGGCCTCGGGCGAAATACCTATCATAATGAAAAAGATAGTAATGTGAACAATAATGTTAATAAAAGAATTGTCTGATAATTATAAAATTTAAACTTCTCTTACAAAAACAATACTATTGTAAAAATTAAGACTTATCTCACAACAATCTTACAATAGAATGACTGATACTATGGTTCACCAAAAATAGCTCTCAATATTGGCAAGTGTATTACTTTCTGATGCTCACATTATAGAATGACTGATTAGTTTCAAGCTAGTTGTTAACAACAGAAATTTTTTAGTTAGAAGCCACAGTATAAGAAAGACAAAAAATAATAAAAAAGACTGAAACGTCGAAGTAATGATTCGGACCATTTTCTTATATTACAAAAGACTCTGCAAGTTGGGAGGTCCACCTCCCCTCTAACCACTTGGGCTTAAGTTGAATCACGGACGTCATATCTCTGTTAGTCCAACACCCAAATCTTTCTCCACTAAGTATATTTATCAAACAGGAAAATGTTTACCAGAAGTAAAAGTTTGGATTGAAATTTTTTTCATATTCAAGTTCTAAGATGAACAGAGAAAGGAACAAAGATTCCAATACAAAATCATCTGAATACTAAAGAAACCCAACTCCCAGGTTAATAATAGCCAAAACAAGCAAACCACAAATGACAAAACACAAAATAACAACCTAGATAAGCAAATAACATAGCCACACACAAAAATTTCCCAAAATTTATCCCCCAAAAAAAAATAAGATTCAAGTACCACAAAAGAGAAATACAGATTAGAAAGAATCAATACGTATGAAGGCATAAATGACGAGTCATGTGCACCACAATCATCTCCCTCCTCACTCTCACTGCTTGAATCTTTTATTGTGCAGCAACAAAAGGTTAAAAGAAGAGAAAAAGTGTTTACTGCAAGTCTGAGCCTTTGGTAATACTATAAATATAAGAGTATAATTGCTTAGAGGATAATACCTATAATTTCTCGAAAGTGGTGAGGGAACTTTGGTTCTCAATTGCTTCAATTACCCTCGCAGACGCTCTAACAACTCTGGATCACCGAGCTTGTAGGTTTTGTAGCGTTCCCCTAGACACCTATACCAAAAAACAACAAAGGGAACATGCTTGACTTTCCAAAAATCAAGGTCTTCATCTGGTTGCAAACTAAGCACTAATTCTGTCGGCATTTCATAGAAGTCGAGAAATTTTAGGCTCTTCAGATGGTGTATTCCAGAGGGCATCTCCTTCAGCTGTGGGCAAGGTCCAATTCTAAGCTTTACAAGAAGAGGAAGGGCACCTTTGTCTATTATCAATCTATTTAATCTTCTCAAATTTCGAAGTCCTAGAAGCTTGAGTTTCTTGAAGCCTCCTCCCTCAATATGTAATCTCTCACCTTCATATCCATCGAAGAGTCGAATTTCCATCAAATTAGGTAGAGCTTGAACGACCTTCAATGGATCATCCATTAATCTTGACCAGTGAAAACCAACTCTAACAATACTCTTGAGTTTGGCAATCCATTCCGGCAACTTTTCTAGTCGCCCAAATAGGAGGAGAGTGGTTAGGAGGGGCGGAGGAGAAGACATTGATTGCAATTCAAGAACTTCTTCCTCGTTTGTTGCACTGATATCCAACGACCGAAGGTGGCTCATTTTCTCCACCACAGTGCACAACGCCATCCCATTTTCTCTCTTCAATTTAGAGATTTCCAGCTTTCTCAATTGGCCCAAACTTCCCAATTCTTCAATAAGGGCAATGTTCTTAGCTTCAATATTAAAAAGCTTCTCCAAGGATTGCAAAAACTGAATGCCACTATGTATCTTTACCGCTCGTCGAAAATCACTACCAAATTCAGTATGATAATTTTCAGTGTACGCCGCAAGATATCGTAGCTTATGGAGCCCACTAATCTCCACTGGTAGCTCAGACACAAGAGAACATTTTAAATCCAAAGTCTCTAGGTTTTTCAGCTTACCTATGGACTTTGGAAGAATCTGTACTTTTGTATCTCTAAGGCTTAAGTATCTTAGATGGAATAGGTTCCCCACTTCTTTAGGAATGAAATCAATAGGAGCACCTTCAAAATCCATTGTTTTCATGAGCTTGAAGTTTGCAAAACAAGTAGTAAGAAAAGAGTTGGGCACTTTGTCTACCCCCAATACGAGAATAAAACGAGTTTGGGAACTAGTAATACTCTCCAAAGAGGTATTTACATTGTTCCGAATTGAGAGACGTCGAGCAATTCTCTCAAAATTTAAGTAGTTTTGCATTGACACCAAACGAAAATTCAACTCCTCTGACCTTGAAAGAATAACCTCACGAATCATATCATGAACTCGACAACTTCTAGTTCTACCAATAAAATCAATTTGTGCCACTTGAACCAAGCTTCTATGAATAAGCTGGTTCAAGTAGTCTTGTGCAACTTCTTCCAATGTTATCCCTTGCTTTTCTTTTACAAAACCCTCAGCTATCCATAGGCGAATTAGTCTAAAACAATTAATAGAGTAATCCTCTGGAAACATGCCAAAAGATAAGAAACAAGCTTTAAGATTGAAAGGTAGATCATGATAACTAAGAGATAAAATCTTTGAGATGTCTAGGAGATGAGGATTAGTTTCTATCTCTGAACTAAGGCTATCAAGAAATTTGCACCACTCAGAAGAAACCTTGTCTTTGGTTGACAAAAGACCACTTATAGTCACAATTGCTAATGGCAACCCTTCACATCTCGCAATTATGCCATGTGAAAATTCTACCAACTCAAGGGGACAATGCCCCCCTTCACATTGGAACACCTTCTTGCAGAATAGCTCCCAAGCTTTTTCGAACGGTAGAGATGATAACTTGTACATATGATAAGATGGAGATTCTTTGTTAGAGGGAGCAACACTCTCACTTCGGGTTGTGATTACTATTCTGCTACCTTTGTTGTTATCTGGTAAAGCAAGTTTTATATGTCTCCAAAAATTTATATTCCATATATCATCAAAAACTACTAAATACTTCTGCTCAAGCAAAAATTGTCTCACTTCATTAATTAACCCTCTTTCTTCCATAGTGTCAATTTCCTTAGGAGGAAACTCCTTCCTTGCCTGGTAGAAATTTGTTATCATGTTCCTCAATATCTCCTCCATATTATAGGATTGAGAGACAGTGATCCAAGCAATGCAATGAAAGTGTGGTGCCACCTGCTCATTGTCATACACTTTTTTGACAAGTGTGGTCTTACCAAGCCCGCCAATGCCAACCACCGAAATTACCATGCGATTATATGGTCCTTTTACCAATAACTCTATCAATTCATCTCTAGGGGCCTCAATGCCCACAAGCTCATTGTCCTCAATGAAAAGGGATGCCTCTCGAGGGTCATGCCATGGCTCACGTCTAGCACCATTGCTTGGGCCCCCTTTCTCCAAGCTATTGAAGCCAAATCTTTCACCTCTCTCTCTAAGTACCTTGAGCTCGTTGTTTATATCTTGAATCTTAGAGGCAATCACATATCTCGGTTTCAATTTGGTGGTAAATTGAAAAATCTTCAGGAGGAAATGAAAGCGTTTCCTTTGCATTTGAGGGTGTTTTGCTAAATGGAGTATGTATTCATCAATAATATCTTCAATGTGATATGATTTTTCCCTTGCTTGCTTAGCCCATGTTTTTGCGACGTTGCTCATGCCTTCCTTCTGAGCCCTATCATCTGCATCCTTGAGGAAAGATTGAATCATCTCCAATTCACTTCTAATGCTTAAAACTTTGTCATGGAAACCCCTAAACAATCTCTCTTCTTGGACTAATAATGACACCAAATACTCTATAGCCAAACTAACCGCACTTTCTGCCATTTCTCCTCGCTTCTTAAATCAGTTGCCGCAATAGACTGCAAAATGAACCAATTCTGTATCAATAATAGAAATAAAATAACATTCAGATTTAAAAGGATAAAACAAGAAAGAAAAACACAAAAACAAAACTCTCCTATGTTTCACAATATTACCTTGTGAGCTGGAAGGTTGAGGTCCTTGCTATCTTTAATAACTTTCAAATATTGTTGCGCACTATTTGAAAAATTTGTAGCTACTCCCCATCGATCTCCGCAATCCCGCCAAGTGCAATAGAATGAAAGAACAATTGCTCAGGAAAACAACCTTTTATTACAAGTAAACACAAATACATGAAAGTATATGTCAGTCTTGTTGTCAGATAAGTTCATTAAGCCTAATGATCTAGCTCTATGCTTAAAACTAAAACTCAAATTCTATGTACTAGACTGCCAGGCATAGAATTATTTTTTTGGGAATATATTTTTTGGAAATCATGACCTTAAGTCGCGATTATGTTTACTTTTTGGGTGTGAGAAAACAACTTGTGCATAAAAACACTTGTCTAAATGTATAAATAGGCCACACCCAAGCCGTCATTCGCTAAAGCCACCGATAGATTCACTTCTTTTGTTTTTATTTTTACTGTTTTGTTCATCATTAAACTATTCAAGTATTGGACATTCAATTGTTTAAGTACTTTTATATTATATTATTTGGATAATTTACATGAATGGCATGTTTAGTGGTTGATAAATATAATTTAGATAAATGGCATATTTTATTTTATTTTATTTATTATAGAATATATTGACTAATTAAGTTTATAAACTTACAGTTTAACCAATGAATTACTGGTTGAACTAGTAAACTAGTTCTTAACTCGGGTCATCAATTTCCGGTTGGACAGGCTTACAGCATTATTTAGAATTTTTTTCTTTTTCTTTTTTCTTTTTTTGAGAGAACCAATAGGTTAGACTTTATTTATTTATTTATTTATTTTTTTGAGAGCCTGTAAATTTAGAATTAATTGGGCTCAACCTAGATTGAAAGGTTAAAAAGTATTGCACCCAAAAAATCATTAAAAAAAAAAAAAAAATGGCATCCTCTCATCCCTGTTGGGTTAGCGAGAAACTTTGTTTCTTTACATTTTTCTCATCTTTATGAGTGTTGGGGTTTTTTTGGTTGAGGTGAGTTTTAAGTTCTTACAGTTGTTAATAAAACCCAGTTTAACCTAGTAAATACCTAATGTGGGACTCATCACACACCCACACACATCACACAATCAATCAAATTGAGACATCACAATCTGCCTCACTTAAATCCCTAACGTCCCCGTTAGGGCCCACTTTGTGGAGTAGTGTCTCTGATCCCACATGGGGTTTCCGGGCCGGCTCTGACACCATATGTAATGATTCAAGAAAAAACCTTAGCCATATCTACGCTATACTTCAAAAGACTAGTTACAATTGAGGCTCTTTACAATTGTTAATAAAACCCAATTAAACCCAGTAAATACCTAATGTGGGACTCATCACACAATCAATCAAATTGAGGCATCACATGTTAGGATTCATTCTAACACAGATTATTGTATAACACTCTTACATAATAAAGATGTAGCCCTTAAGGGTAGGGGTGTGCATGGATCGGGTTGGGTCGGGTTGAGGGGATTTTTTGACCCAACCCACCATGGTGGGTCAAAAAAAATTCAACCCAATCCAACCTATCACATAAGTCCAGGATCAGGTTGAACCCATGGTTTTGACAAATTTTTTTATTATTATTAAATTGAGTAAAAAAAATATTAATATTAATATATTAAAAAAACCTAAAGATTAGTATTAATGTAAGTCCTTAAAGACAAACAACACTAATGACTAAACAATAATAGTAATTTATTAGGATTTGTATGAACTAATTGGCTTTTATATAGGATAGAAAGAACTGATTATTTTAAAAAATTTATTAATTATATAATATATATATATATATATATTAAATTAGTATTAGTAGGAGGAACCATGGAAGTGCTACTCTATAGCTAGTTTTTTTTTTTTTAATTATTAAATATATAATATATATTTAAATATATATATATATATATATATTAGTTTTTTTCTCCACTTTTTTCATCTACATTTTCTATCATCCCAACCAAACGGATACTTAGTATCATTCACCGAAGATAGCTCATTTTCTTCTTCCCATTTATTAATTTTAGTTGGGAGTTTGATATAAACAAGCATGCTTTCCTTTTCAAATCATGACTCCGTGTGCTGTTAGGGTTTAATGCTATGCTATCCACTTCTTGGTCACACGCAGAGGAAATTATTGTGTACTTTTGGAGTACCATAAATGCGTACTCCCTATTCTTACATAAATGGTGAGTCCTACTAATTAAATTCATGGTGGGACCTACCATTTATGTGAAAGGAGAGAGTATACATTTATGGTATTCCAGGAGTACCTAATAATTTTCCCACACCCACATCCACTGTTGTATGGACTTTTCTTTTTCGCAATCGTTGCTATGGATTTCAATTCTAAAAGTGTTCAACTTGCTACCTTTATGAGTTTTAACGAATATGTGTAGCTCGTTATCTTCCAAAATCAGATTTTTATTAAGTTCTCTGAATTCTTTAAACTATTCTTTTTATCCTAAAAAATTATTTAAACATCTTATTAATCATATACACTCTTTTGCTCCATAAACATCAAACGATAATGATAGATATTTGAGATGATTACAAAAAAGGAAACCATGTGAATACCATCTCCATATAATGTGCTGGTAGTTATCTGTCCAAAATAAATCTTTAAGATCTCTAATAATTCTCGTACAATCTTTTGGTACACCAACATCAATTAATAATGTTGCATCCTAATTGGAGGCGACCGTAGCCAGTAGCCACCATGGTAGTATTCTATTGGCTGGGTTAAATGAGCCATAACTACCATAGGCCCACCATGGTAGCGGGTCAATGAACACAGTCCCTGGGTTAAATGCGAGTGGTATGATAGTAAATGAACATATGCCTAGTGCCAACAACTATAGAACGCCAACAGACCACATGGCCCAAGCCCCTGGTTCAATCCTCAATGTCCATTAGCGATCTCCTGGGTTGAGATAACAACTATGGTGATACCTAAGTAAGGAAGTCACATGGTTGCTCTCTTTTACAATTTTTTTTTTATATAAAAAAAAATAAAAAATAAAACCTAGAGAATGCCAACAATAAATCCATATAAGGTTCGGACAAAATTGGGCTCAAGATGAGACATTTTACTCTCACTCCATAGCCCAACCCAACTTGAAATTCAGCCCACATACTAGGTCCAAGGCCCAATTAAATAAAATAAAACCGACCTTCCAAGTTCCATTCATTTTGTAGTTCTATGTATGGGCTTCAAAAGCAGCATTAGCAAAACGTTTTGAATTTGAAAATTTTGTTCTTTGTGCTCTAAGATTTTCATCTTTATTCATTGTTTATGTTTTGTTATTTGTTTTGGTAAGTAATGTATCAGGGTGTTTTGTAATCAAAAAGTAAAGCTGTATATATGACTCTGAATTTGTTGTTTAATTATGTGACTGGTTTTTATTTTTGGGTCTAAGATATTGTTTTTTTTTATTCGATAATTTTCTCAAAAAACTACAAGGGATTTCTCATATCACTGAAATAAAAAAGACAACATTTTCCATTGATATGTTCTGAGTGATATTTTGGAAACACAGAGATATGAGTGTTACGTTTGGTACATTGGCACTTGGCCATTCGAACATAGGAAAATTCATACAAACTTACAGCCCTCATGACACCTTCAAGAATTCAATTTTATTGCTTGCTGTGCTTTTCACATAACTACATTTTTTTTTTTTTTTTTTTGGAATATGGAATATGCAAGAGTTGAGAGCTTTCAAAGTGTTTGACTATTGGAAAGCAATGGTTCTTCTTGGGTTAGAACTCATTGGCAATGTTGAAGACCCTTGGGTAGGTGATTTTCACTTTAGGGACTTGAGAACCTTTATGAACAACTGTTTTGCAACAAGAGCAGTTCACTCTATTTTAAGATGATTAGTTCTCAACATGAAAATAGATATTCTTCTTAATTTGAGTTTCTTTTTTCTTTTTTCTTTTTTTCTTTTTTTGACATTATCTTTGAAGCACACACCTTTACAATTTAGTCCAAAGCTTGATGGGATTAGCCATGGGTAAGGTTGCAGGACAAAAACTGTTCGTATTTATATATGACTCTTTCTACTGTATGACATCTGCTTCCTTCTCTTTTTTTTTGGGGGGGGGGGGGGGAATTCTTTTAATTCTATTATATATGAATATTATAATAGTTATATTTTTTTCATATCACAAGCAATGGTAGGGAATGTAATTTTCTTTTGTCTATTTATTGTATAGCATTTTGAAATATAAGTCTACTTTATTGGATAATTAGATTCTAGATGCAAATCTACATGATACCTAATTTAAGATTTATCATAATGTCTTTTATGTTTCTTTTCCCATTGCTAATTTCATCAATATTGTAACTCTTAATTTACTGATAATTTTTTTTTTTTTGTCATTGCTTAAATTTTATTTTGTTTTTTTGTTAGGAATTGATTTTTGTTGCTTTCTGTTCTTTCCACACAACTACATGGATTTTTTTTAAGTTGAATATGGAATGTGCAAAAGTTGAGAATTTTTAATGTTTGACTACTGGAAGGCAATGGTTTTATGACAATTGAATAATGATGTTTTTCATATCTTCCTTCTCTTTGATTGGTAAATTTACAGGCGCACCATTGGGTTAGAACTCATTGGCAGTGCTTTTCTTCTTTCAATTAGGAATGAAGACCCTTGGCTAGGTGCTTTTAACTTTAGGGACTTGAGAACTTTCATGAACAACTCTTTTGCTACAAGAGTAGTGAAACGTTGTAGTTCTATATTATTCACTCTGTTCTAAGATGATTAGTTCTCAACTAGGAAATGGGTATCCTTCTTAATTTGAGTTTTTTATTGTAACATTATCTTTGAAATACACCTTTATGGTTTAATCCAAAACTTGATGGGATTAGTACTGTATAAGGGCACAAGACAAAAACCTAGGATGATATAATTAACAAATGGCTAGGAAATTCTAGTTAGATTTTTCTTAGATAGAAGGTCACTTAAGATTGCGGAAGCCGGACCGCTAGGGCTTGGTGGCCAATTTTTTACTATTAACAAAAGAAGACGTATCTTGCATTCTAGCAAAACGCAGTCTACTTCTGATATATGTCATTCGGCTTTGGTAAGTTTTTCTTTCATATCTCTAATTACATGTCATCCATGTCTTTTGTGTTTCATACTATGGTAGATTAGTATCAAGTATATATGTGTTCAACGTAAAATCTACAAATTGGGGCCATAAATTTAGTAATTTGACATTACAAAAAACTATTTTATCTATTTTACCACTTTATCTTACAAAACACCAAATATCAGTCGTTTTATTTCAACTTTCAACATAATAAAATAATATATCTACTACAATATACAACAACCACCACCACTAACACAATAAAATAATATAACTTTTAATAAAATATTGTTTTTTCTTTTAAGCTTCTTAGCTACAGTGCACAGCCATATTTGGTTGTGCATTGTAGCTCAACAGCCAAATTTTTTGGCTTTCTCTCCACCATTGCAGCATGTTTTTTAGTATTGGTGATGCTAAAAATAGCAGTATAACTTTTTAGCATCACCAATATTAATGCTTTTAGGATGTGAAAATAGTTACCTTTATATCATGATTTGGCATTTTCTAAGATGCATCAGTGATACTTTGAGCTTTTGCATGAAGATAATGCCCCTTACAGCCCTTTTGAGGTGAATCAAAGTTTCAAAGCTTCTAGGGATTATTATTTGCTTGAATTTTTCAATTTTAGTCTCACTTAAGAGTTGTCTTAGAAGTTAGAATCAATTACTAACCCACTGGTTTGGAAATTTCTGATCACAATCACTTTGATACTTTCAACGGTAGAGCATATTTGTGGCTTTAGGATTTTGCTACTGCATCTTCTTTTTGCAATCAGGTTACGTTATACATGATATGTGATATATATATATATATATATGTTGATAAGTAGTTTATGTAAGAGATTAAAATTAAGCCCTTGAACAAACTGTTTGTATATGAAAATATAAGTTTTTCTCATCTAAAATTAAAAATAATTAAAAAAAAATCTTGGAAAAAAAGTCTAGAATTAATTGAGCTCAAGCTTTCTCAAACAAAAAGGGGGGAAAAAAAAAGGACTCAACCCAACTTGAAACTCAGCCTTTACAATGTCAATATTCCAATAAAATAAAAGTATTAAAAATAAAATATCATCCTCTCATTCCCAGTTTGGTTAACGGGAAAAACAAACCCAAAAATTCATTTCTTACATTTTTCTCATCCTTTCAAGTATTGGAGTTTTTTTTTTTTTTAGGTGAGTTTTAAGTTCCTACCAATTCCTGATTCTTACTTCGTAGGGCTCTTTGTGCACAGAGCCACGATTGAGGCCAACAAAAGCAATGCTTTTAAAGAAGGTAAAATTCTCTGTTCTGTTAAATGCTTTATGGGGTTATTATGTTAATTCCATGAAGGTTTTTTTTTTTTTTTATATATATAAATATTTTCTTTGATCTCTCTCTATAACTGTATACTAGGTTCTTAGGTTTTTGGGGTGGCTCACTTAAGGGTCAAGGGTAGAAAGTAATAACTATTTCAATGATAATATTGAGAACATAACAATTTAATTATTAATGTAATGTGTCTTGTCAATTGTCATGTACACATCTATGGAATCTTGCCAAAAAAGATTATTAAGACTTTAGAGAAAGCTTGCCAAAATTATTATAATTACAATTTAATTACAGACGTATTTCAACCATTTCTTATTTGTCATGCCAAAGCACTAGTAAAGGGGGCATTAAAGTATCCTAGGAAAACTTTTACCTTCCAAGAGAGAAGGATTCCAACCTGCTGAAAGGCAGGTGTCGATGGACTGTTAAAAGTCCCAATGGTGTGCACCTAAAATTAAGGGATCTGGCTATTAGCTTCGTTAATTTTGAAGTATGGGATGGGAAGACCATATTTTTATGGCATGACAATTGGCATCCTCTTGGTACCCTTTCATTAGAAATTGGATACAGCGTGATTTATGCAGCCAGCAAGCCTGAAGCAAAAGTAGTCTGTTTTGACTTTTGAGGGACAGAGTTTGGATTTGGAAATTTGCCACATCAATTTTTATGGTAAGATTTCGTAAGAGTGTGACAGTGGAAAAGCATGGAATAGAGTTTGCTATTCACAAAGTTGGACGAACAAATTCGTTTCAACCATTTCTAAAAATCCCTGTACTTCATGTTCATACTGTCTATGGTGGTAATATTTTTCGCATAGATGAGATCTGAGGATTGCCACAAACACCAGCTTCGCCAGCTCCCTAGAGTGGATAACCCACATATGTGATCTCCCCGCAGTTGAACGTATTGGTACTACTCTACACCTTGAGTACCGATCATCAGATCAGTACATAAATACACAGGAAGCTCTACGAAAACCAAGGTTGTGACAAACAAAGAAACAAGAAAAACTATAGACCATGAGAAAAAAATCTGGGAATTCATTTTAGGGGGTGAAAATATGTAGAGAAGTGTGTTATTGATTAGTAACCTGAGTTTGATACATTGATTGTTGACTAGGAATATACATTTTATATATTTATCCATTAATATTATTACATTAAATGAATAAATTCATCGTCTCCTATTAGCTTAAATTTTTAAGAGAATCAATAATTCGACAATTTTTTTAAAAATAGCAGTGGTGGTAGAAAGATAGAATTATAATTATTTGAACTATCTAACATTGCCCATTAAAGTGATTCTATCCTAAGGTGCCCACTAAATTGAGTAAGGAAGAATTTCAAATGTAACAATTAATGATGCAATAAGCCAAAAGATGCAAAAGAAGAAATATCCATTGTCACGGTGTTTTTGATCATTTTTAAATCAGATTATTCTAAGAAATTTTGCAATTTCAGCTCAAGTTCTTTACTAACAATTCAAGAAAATTAGTGATGAAATGAGCTCGATTACCATGCTAAGAACAAATAAAACAAAATAAACATTTCGAGGTAGTCCCAATAAAAAGCATCAAAATTATGTAAGTACCTGCTCCTTAAAATGCAGTTCTGCTCTTTAAATGGCACTTCTGTTTCTCCTTAAGTAGACAAAGCAGCAATTTCAACCTGACCATAAATGAATCATAGTTATTCCCCACATAAAGTACTTACATGCCTAAAGCTAATCTTGCAAAAGAGCATGACATCTTACATTACAAAATTCACTTAAAATGGAGTTTTCTTATATGCTCAGGGCTTAGAAATAGAATCCCAAAGATTTATTTTGCTTTGCAAGAGATCACATCTATGGCTAAGGATGTTTGAGGGAGAAAAGGAAAAAAATATAAAGGCCAGAGTGTGCCATTGCTTTAGGGTAAAGGAATAGCAATTGGTTTTGAATATGAAACTGGTATTGCTAAGATTGATAATCAAGTTAAAGCCATAATATCAACACAACTATGAAATTTTTGAGGTGGTTCTTAAAGTTGCTAGTAGAAAGTTTATGTTAGCAAAATTTATAATAGAAGAGTCCAATCAAATTTGAATTGCACGTGGTCATGTAATTAAATTATTGGTCGAAGGTAAATCTTAGGAGTTTTCTTCTTTTGGCCAGGCCATTGGTTTTTTACTTGGTAAACAAACTATATCAATTAACATTTTTCATTTTTTTATAGGTTTGGATAATAGGTGTCTTTAAGATATTAGTTGATATGCTATTTTAGAAAAATTTTGATACTACTTTTATGAAAAATATAAAAAGTTATTAAAAAATCAATTTTTTTTCTTTATAAAAAATTAAAATATATACATATTCTAAACCAATACCCTTATTAAGTCATTTATAAACTTTTCCTCTTTGTTTATTGTGGCTTGAATTGAAATCATTGAACAATGTGCGCTAAACCAAAAAAAAAAAGACAGTGGGACACATTTACAGAGATGCGCCAGCGCATATGAAAATCTTTTTCCACATTCACATTCCACACTATCGGCACCTTGAAAGAAGATCATGCCACATGCCCACTTGCCAACTTGCAAGAGTGGGTACATGTTATACATTTTTTATTTTCTGACAAACGTAACGTGTCTTAATAGTTATTTAATTTTTTTTTGAGAAAGTAATAGTTATTTAATTGAATTATATTTTTAGGTTATCATCTTGATTAATGTGTATTAATTAGTATTTTATTGCCTTTTCCTCAAAAAAAAAAATTTATTTTATTACCTAAAAAAGTTAGTATTTTATTGATTCTCTTTATGCGTGAAGAAGAAGAACAAGCACTTGAGGTAGTGCTTCTAAAATAAGGTACAAGACAAAAGACAGTTCTTTAGGATTGAGGATTCTCAAAGGAAAATATTAAATTCATCATTTTGATAAATTAGCGCACTTTGCACAAGCATCTCTGTAGTAGTGTATCAAATAGTTAGATCCGTTTGGAAATAACTTTTTTTTGCTGAAACCGAAAACAAAAAATACTATAGTAAAATAATTTTTAAATGTGTGAATAATATTATGGGACCCATTTTTAATATATATTTTTTAAATAAAGTGACTGTGGGTTCCGTAAACAGTGCATGAACAGTGATTTTTGTCTTATAAAAAAGCTGAAACGCGTGAGAAGAAGGAAAAAAAAAATGCAGAACACAAAACGCAAACGCAAATAATTCCAATCCAAACACTCACTCATTCTCCATTTGAAAAAAAAAAAAAAAACTGTCTCCTTTTTATCAGAAAAGAATACACAGATTCCTCTAAAAAAAAACCACCTTTTCTTGCTTTTTAGCCTGTTTTTCTAAAAGCAGCCTCACTTTAAAACCTAAGTGAAAGCAAGAAAGAAAGTCCCTTCAAACTTCAGCTTAGTATTTTCAAGATCACTATAAAGTCTCAGAATTAGCTCAAGAAAAGGGAAGTCACTATCTTGTCGATACATAGCTTAACTCACATTCGATTGATCGAGTTGTGTCTTGACAAATTTTCAATAAAGTCTCGATTGATTAAGTTTCACAAGTCTAAATCTTTAATCAAGCCCGTTAAGTTGACTCAGAACTTGAAGTTCAAACCCTACTTGCAAAAGTATATAAGGGATCATTATAGTTTATTGAAAACAAAAATCTCCCTTATGCATCTAGGGTTTCTTCACCTACTTTCTCAATTCACCATCATCTTGAAGACACTAAAGGTTTGTGTAGTTGGGGAGATTTTAGGGATAATGGAAAATGGGAGAGAGAAAAGTGAAGATAAAATGGTTTTTGTTGGTGTTTGATTAGTGAGAAGAGAGAAGCGTAAATTGGTGGGGTCTAAGTGTTTTCTTCTCGGGTCCACCAAAATGCTATCTCCCCAATTTGGGGAGAAAATAGGAGAGTAGGAGGAGAAATGTAATTGTAGTCAAATGACAAAACTACCACTCCTTCTTGTGTGCCAATTGTTTCTTTGTTGTTTTTCTTTCTCCCGGCATGATATAACTTTGAACTCTCTCACTTTTTCTTTTCTTTCTTTTTTTTTATTTATTTTTATTTTTTTATTTTGGGTCAATACAAAAGGGCCTTCTGCTCTTCTTCTTCTTCTTCTTTTTCCTTGAGTTTAACTAGATGTGATTTTTTTTTTTTTTACCTTTTTTTTTCTAGGCATGATTTTTCTTTTTTAATAAACTTCGGTGATTTTTTTTTTCCCAGTTGGTTGTTTGCTTTTTTTAATAGGGTATTGTAGGGGTATTGGACCCAGGGGTTCATTATCCAAGTATGTATTGGGCCCAAAGCCCAAGCTGAGGACTATAGACCGTCAAAAAATAGGGAAACGTTACCAAAGGAGCCTGTGTTAGTGAATGACAAAGTCATTTAAGGACATAATGGCACAAGAAGGCGTGCCGAGGACTAATTCCACCTCGGATAAACCAAGCCGAGGTCCGAATAGGCGGTCTGCCGTTAGGAAGGACGTTCCCAGAGGTCCTGCAAGCACAGATAAGCATGGCAAAAAACAAAGTACAGAGGGAAGTCTTGAAATATCTAGGGAGAAAGCTGCTACCACTGCATTAAAGGCTCTGTAGCTAATATCCTAGCCGCATTAATGCGGAGAAGACTCCTGAACAGGGCTATATTAGCTTCCCCAACGCACAAAAGGGGCGAAAAGGGGTGTCTGATGGGACAGACACTCAAGTAGAGACTTGGATGATCAACAAGTGGAAGGCCAAGATTGTTGAAAAGGAGTTATATAAAGGCAAAGATATACCATGAAAAGGGGATTGAAAAAATGAAGAAAGAAACATTGTAGTAACATAGAACTAGACTTGTAATTTCACCTAAGAAATTGAATAAGAATCATTGTCCTCGGACTTCGCCGAGGACGTCTTTTCTTTAATTAACATTTGTGTGTTCATCATTCTTTGGTCATCCAACCTACCTAATTTGTTGTTCAGTTACTTAAAGCCCGGTTTTCTAACTCATTTTCTACAAATTCATTGTTTTGGGCTTTTTGGGCCTAAGTCCATTCGCATCTTGGATTGGGGCACTAAATCTGGTCCTTATAGGTATCATTTTTTAATAAGGGTATATGAGTAAATTTATACAAAATCGTTTTTCTTGGTTGAGGAAAGTTTTAAGTTCCAACCAATTCTTGGTTCTTAGGGCTCTTGGTGCACAAAGTCATGGTTGAGGCTAACAAAAGTGACACTTTTAAAGAAGGTAAATCCCTCTCTATTTCTCTATTTTGTTAATTCTTTATGGGCTTATTATGTTAATTTCATGAAGGTTTTTTTTTTAATTTTTTTTTTAAATCTAAATATTTTCTTCTCTCTATCTCTGTGTGTGCTAGGTTTTCTACCTTTTTGTTGGGTGGCTCACTTAAGGCTCAAGAGTCAAAAATAATAAATATTTCAGTGACAATTAGGTGTCTATGCATGGATTGTTAAGAGTCCCATAAGTGTGCACTTGGGTTGGAGAGCCATTCGAAAATTAAGGGATCTGTCTATGAACTTCATTAAATTTGAAGTAGGGGATGAGAAGACCATATTCTTATGGCATGACAATTGGCATCCCATTGGAATTTGGATATTGGGTGATTTATGATGCAGCCAACAAGCCTGAAGCAAAAGTAGAGTCTGTTTTGAGGGACAAAGTTTGGATTTGGAAGCTTGCCAGGTCAGATGACTTGGTTACCCTTTTGATAACAAGCTTTGGCTGCTACTCTTATGCTGCCACCTATAATGAAATTAGAGCAAAAAGAGTTGGAGGTGGATAGGTGGAAGAATCTTTGGTTTTTACTAGCTATTCCTAGACATATTTTCATAGGATGGTTGGCAATTAAAAACAAATGGGTCTGGTTTCTGTCCATTGGCCAGTGCCACTGGACATGTTGGATATGCAACATGTGTCCAATCCTGGATAAATTCTTGGACACATGTCGCGTATCCAACGCGTCTAGTGGTCATTGGCCACTGGACAAAAGCTGAGTCCAAAACAAATTAACAACTAGAGACAGGCTAGCTAAACAGGGAAATACTAGTGATACTTTGTGTGTATTCTCTAGGGGCTGTATTGAGAGCAAAGACCACCTATTCTTTGTCTGCCCTTTTGCTAAAAGAATCTAGATATCCTGTTGAACTAGCGAAAGCTTTGATACAAGATTGTTGAATAAAACAAAGGACAACACGTGCTAAATATATTAAAAGAAAACTTTTAATTCAAAATATTGACAAGTTGACAAGACACTTTGCAAGACACAAGTCACACTTTCCTATTTTGGAAACTACTGATTTTGTTGAAATTGAAAATTTTTTGTTCAACGTATGTAGAAAAAAAAAACTTAAAAATTGAATGTCTACCAATTTAGAAAAAAATAAAATAAAGATGAACCACACTTGTTAATCCTAATGAGAAAGAGAAGGAAAATGAAACTAGTCAAAAATACATAATTACTTTATTGTTCTATTCTTGTTATGTCCAGCCCTTGCTTCCCAATTTGTGATACAATAAGTCTAGTGACACAAATTTTTTCACAATTTTATTCATAACTAGTAAGTTGCTCGTACAATGCATGGATAATGTTATAATGTTTTATGTAATTTTTTTTTTTTTTAGAGAATGTTATACATATGTTATAGCATTTTGTTATAAAATTTTGTTAGTAATGACTAGTGAGTTCAAGTAATGAGCAAAAAAAAAAACAACAACAACAACAACTTTGGAGTGATTTTGTATAATAAAAGTTGATAAAAACATATTAATTTATTCCATATTATTAATCTTTATCATGTGATGTAATAAAGACCTTCATTACTAAATCTTTTTTTTTTCTTCAATGCTTTGTTATTGTGATATGGCGACACTTGCAAATTTGTTGAGGGGTATGTTATCTTCATGGAGGAGTTCGGCTTGCGATAGGCCATTTTGAAGGAGACTTGGAGTTAGTTGTAAAAGCATTAGTACATGATTGTCCAGACTGGTCTAGTATTGGGCACATTGTTGTTGACACCCTATTTTGCAACCTGCATTTAACCTCACATGGAGGGTAAAAGGGTAATTTCACCTTAGAAATATGTATCTTGATTCTTGTTATTAGATCCTTAATCTCATTTCACCAAAATGATCTTGATGTTGTAACGATCAAATCAACTGGTCATGAGCCCTAATCAGACCACCAGATTGAAAGTTATCATCAAATCAAGTTTTAATGGCTGAGATGCACCATCACAAATTGAGTCCGACTATATGTGATTATGAGCAATTGATTTCAATTGGTTATAAGTATAATCAATTTGAGATCGATGATATGTCATAATTTGATTGGTTAGGACTACATTTTATGGTGAGGTTGCATACACCTAATTAATTAGATAGTTAAACATTAATTATTCAATGAGTAATTTGTGCAATTATCTTTTAATTAGAGTAAATTTGGAACCAATTAAGTCTGAAATTGGAGTGATTGGAGCCATTTAATGTTAATTGGGAGCTAATTTGGGACTTATTAATGTTAATTGTGCTGAAACGATTTTCTAACAAATGACCTCTACTCACCATTTCATAAATATCTCTCAGAATATTTTGAATCTGTGAATGAGATTAATTTTCCCAGAAACTAGACATCCGGAGCTTCAATTTAAGCATAAGAATGAGGCAATTCCGATCAGAATTGAGTCAGATATGATTTTTCGAAGTTGGCTCTATATGCTGTTACAGCAGCTACAGGAAAACCGAACTTTGCTTGCTCCTCACTCTCACAAATCTTTCCATTTAATGCACAAGATTTCCCCAAAGGCTAAAATGAGGTCTAGGTTCATGATTCTTTGTCAACCCTCATTAAATGGCCTTCCATTCATATTTCTTCCATCACTACTATATATACCCCCCCTCTCATTCATTCTAAGACACACAAAAAACCTCCTCTCTTCTCCTCTCTTGAGTTCTAGTGAAATTGAGTAGTCTTGTCATATCTTGGTCTTCCTGAGACTCAAGGTATTGAGTGAGACTCACTCTTCCTCTCCTAACTCTTTTTTTCCTCCAGACACAAAAACCCCCTCTCTTCTCCTCTCTTGAGTTCTAGTGAAGTTGAGTAGTCTTGTCATATCTTGGTTTTCCTGAGACTCAAGGTATTGAGTGAGACTCACTCTTCCTCTCCTAACTCTTCTTTTCCTCCACCCTTAGGACCTCCCTCAAGAGTCTCCTCTTCTACCATATGGATCTTGCATGAAGGTATAATCTCTTTCCCTAATTGTTTTTTTTGTGTTTCCATGATGAGAATTTAGGATTAAGGCATGATAGTAATTATTCAAATTCTCTTGAATATGTTTGAATGTTCTTATATGTTCATCATATGTTCTTGATTGTTCATCATATGTTCATGCACAAACACTAGTTTTGATCTTAAATCCACATAAAAAATATGAAAAACATGTTTGTTTAATAATTCTTTCAAATCCTTGAATCTAGGTTATCACCATCCACACACATTCACTAGAATTTATTTTTTAATCCAAATGCAATGCTAAATAAATTGAATTAGGGTTTATCATGTGCACACACGTTAAATTCAACGTGTAACTTGATTGACATATTGGATGATGTGATATGAATGTTGGCCACCATAGTCTAGAAGACCGGTTTCACCGGGCAAGGTGGGTGCCTAACACCTTCCCACCTTGTAACATAGCCTCCGAACTTAGATTAAGGGTTAATAGATCAAATGCTTATCCATGTAATTTTCAATTTCTAGATTGTAACTAGGAAACAAAGCCATGTACTTTATCTTAGATTGTATCTAGGACCAAAGCCATGTAATTTTATTATGATCAATGTAAATTAAATTTCAAATTAATAAAATGAGGAATTTTTCAATTATGGTTTTCTTGTTTTCCCAATAATTAAATAAGTGGCGACTCCATTGTAAAACCCCTAATCTAAGGGGGAAAATATAACTAGTCGAACCTCCATTTTGAGAGGCGATAACACGACTCCACCCATTCACGTGGGTTTGGCCCAACATCATAAAGGGGGCCGGGGGCGCGGTCTCTCACAATTGTAAAAGACTGTAAGTCTTTAATGGGTTTTTTTCAAACCTGTTCTTTCTCTCATGTTAGACGGCAAAGCAATGGAGTAGCTCATGCTTTAACTAGGAGAGCTAGAAAATCTTCCCCCTTATCCGTATGGATGGAATCTGTTCTACCAAACATTTTCTACCTAGTTTATGTTGATGTAACACCGTAATTTTTTCACATTTCAATAAAATGGATTGATATTTCTTCTCCAAAAAAAAAATTCTTCATTTTCAACCTTTGAAGTTTGGTTCGCCCCTATTTGTTCAATTTTTGAGCTTTTATCACTTTTTCCTTTTGTTGCATTATTTGTGTTAATTACCAATGAATTGGTACTGGAAAACTCTTGATTGGATCTTACAAAGTTTGGACTTGCAGATTTGTTGTCGCTAAGATTTTTCATAAGTATTTGCATTCATATTAAATTTCAATGATATGACAGTTCTTTGTAAATGTTTTATTTATTTATTTATTTTAATTTAGGAATAGTGTAGCAAAAGAGTTAATACAACATATTAGGTTGTGTATTTATTTTTCTTCCATACCTTTTTTTCATTTGAAAGTGCATCAAAAATCTTAGTAACTGTGCGATTTCCAAAACCATCCTTTACATTGAATTCATTCAAATAAAAGTAGGAAAATGCTTCTTCTTCTTTTTTTCCTAAAATGCATAGAAGTGGTTCTTAAATTTGCTAGCAGAAAGTTTATGTTAGCGAAATTTATAATAGAAGAGTCCAATCATATTTGAATTGCACGTGGTCATGTAATTAAATTATTGGTCAGAGGTAAATCCTCGGAGCTTTCTTCCTTTGGCTAGGCCATTGGTTTTTTAATTACTTGATAAACAAATTATATTTATTAACTTTTTTTATTTGTAGGTTTGGTTAATGAGTGCTTTTAAGATATTAGTTAATATGCTATTTCAGAAAAGTTTTAATACTTTTATTATAAAAAAAATATGAAAAAATTGTTAAAAAAATAAATTACCTTCTTTTTCTTATAAAATTTTTTTTTAAAAAATATGTCCTAAATCAATACCCTTATTAAGTCATTTATAAACTTTTTCCCTTTGTTTATTCTAGCTTGAATTTTTTTTTTTTTTTTATAAGGAAGTATTATAGCTTGAATCGAAATCATATTTTTTGAACAATGTGCGCTAAATTTTTTTTTTTTTTTTTTTTTTAAATTACAGCGGGACACATTCACATTATGGGCACCTTGAAAGAAGAGCATGCAACATGCCCACTTGCCAGCTTGCAAGAGTGGGTACATGTTATACATTTTTCTGACAAACGTAACGTGTCTTAATATTTATTTAATTGAATTATATTTTTAGGTTATCATCTTGATTAATGTGTATTAATTAGTATTATATTGCCTTTTCCTCAAAAAAAAAAAAAAAAAAATTTATTACCTAAAAAAGTTAGTATTTTATTGAATCTCTTTAAGCGTGAAGAAGATCAACAAGCACATGAGGTAGTGCTTTTAAAATACGGTACAAGACAAAAGACTGTTCTTTCCTATTGGGAGAGGGAGCCTAGGATTAGGATTGAGGATTCTCAAAGGAAAATTTTAAATTCATCATTTTGATAAATTAGCGCACGTTGCACAAGCATCTATGTAGTAGTGTATCAAATAGTTGTATTTTCAAAATCACTGCAAAGACTCAGAATTAGCTCGAGAAAAGGGAAGTTACTATCTTGTCGATACATAGCTTAACTCACCTTCAATTGATCGAGCTGTGTCTTGACAAATTTTCAAGAGAGTCTTGATTGATTAAGTTTCACGAGTTTAAATCTTTAATCAAGCCCATTAAGTTGACTCAGAACTTGAAATTCAAACCCTACTTGCAAAAGTATATAAGGGATCATTATAGTTTATTGAAAACAAAAATCTATCTGATGCATCTAGGGTTTCTTTACCTACTTTTCCAATTCACCATCATCTTGAAGGCATTGAGGGTCTGTGTGGTTAGGGAGATTTTAGAGATGATGGAAAATGAGAGAGAGAAAAATGGAGAAAAAATAGTTTTTGTGGGTGTTTGATTTGTGAGAAGAGAGAAGGGCAAATTGGAGGAGTTTTTCCTCGAGCCCACCAAAATGCTCTCTCCCCAATCTAGGGAGAAAATAAGGGAGTGAGGGGAGAAATGTAGTCGTAGTCAAATGATAAAACCACCTCCCTTTCTCATGTGTCAATTGTTTCTTTTCTCTCTCTCTTGTATTTTTGGTTTGGTCAATACTGTAGGGTGTTTTGCTCTTCTTCTTCTTCTTCTTTCTTAGGTTTAACTAGATGTCATTTTTTTTTTTAACTTTTTTTTTTATCATGATTTTTCATTTTTTCTTTTTTAATAAACTTCAGTGATTTTTTTTTTTTTTTAATTGGGCATCATTTTTTAGTGAGGGCATATGAGTGAATTTATTCAAAGTCATTTTCCATCTTTCCATTTTTCCTCTCAACCAAACAAAAAAAATTTTCATCCCTCCACCTTCCCACCACCCAACCAAACACAAATAAGGAAAACTAAAATATCGTCTCCCTTCCCACTTTTTCATTTCTTCCCCATTTTCTATTCTCCCACTTTTCCATCTTTTCAACCAAATGGACCCTAGAAGTGAATATGGGAATTGATATTACTAAAGATTGGTGATCAAGTTGAAGCCATAATATCAACACAACTATGAAATTTTTGAGGTGGCCTTTAAAGTTGCCAGCAGAAAGTTTGTGTTGGTGAAATTCAAAATAAAAGGGTCCAATCGAGTTGGAATTGCACATGGTCACGTAATTAAGTCACTACTATAGTCCAAAAATATATAGTCGCCCATTAAGTTGACTCATGACTCTGAATTTGAAACCTAGTTGCAAAAGTATATAAGGGATCATTATAGTTCATTGAAAACAAGAAGAGGGTTTATATATTAAAAAAAATGGAATACAAGAAGAGAGAACCTCTTTCATGCATCTAGGGTTTCTATACCTACATTTTCAATTTCCATCATACAGAAGACACTAAAAGGGAATATGAAAATTGGTATTGCTAAAGATTGATTATCAAGTTGAATCCATAGTATCAGCACACCTGTGAAAATTTTGAGGTGATCCTTAAAGTTGCTAGTAGAAAGTTTATGTTGGTAAAATCTATAATAGAAGAGTCCAACCCAGTTGAAATTATTTGTCACGTAATTAAGTCACCAGTAGAGGTAGTAATAGAAGTTAGGGTTAATTTCTATTATGAGAACTTCAATTTATTAGTGAATTTTTCCTTGGGGTTAGAGGTAAATTGTAGCCTTCGTAGGAGTGTTTTTTCCTTTGAATAAGCCATTGGCTTTTTTTACTTTGTAATCAAATTGCATTATGTCCTTATTTTGCTACACTTTGTGATCGGTAATTGGTTTAGGACAATATTTCTGTTCAAACTAGTTTAGAAAGAAATTCTTCAAACTTCTTCTATATCTTTTTATTAGATTTAAATTTTGAAAATATCATAGTTGGATTGCATGTTTTTTAGGTTTTTAATACACATATCAAATTTTGCATAAATCAGATGTTACTTACCATTTGAACAATAAACTTTTTTTTTATACATAATTTTAGACCACAAAAACTTAAACACTTGATTGATGACATATCTATTGATTTTTTATCTTTTTAACTTTTGTAAGTATGGAAAATGAAATAAAAACATATAATTCAACAATTAGATTTTCAAAATTCATATCCAATAAAAAGATATATGAGGAGTTTAAAGGTTTTTTCTCCAAACTTCCATTGATTTACTCAAGGGCGGCCCAACATAATTTGGGGCCTATGGCAAAAATTTTATGCGGGGCCTTTAATTTGTAAATATTAATTAAAAAATATTTAATACTAATCAAATCAAGGTTAATTTGATACATTAAATACATAATTTGATGAATAATACCAACTAAACTAATGTTAATTTCATATAGAGAATTGAATATCATAATTGAACCATAAATATTAATAAAAATAAATAGAAATATTACTGTGGGGCTAAAGGATGTGGCGACCCCAACCCATTTCATATCAAGCCCATGGCCCATGCTGAGGAGGAAAAAATGTCTGAGGACGAACAAAGAAAGTCCAGACTACCAGGATATACTGCCGAGGACAACCCTGTCCTCGGCAAACCGAGATCACGGAAAGGGAAAACGCCACGCCACCAAGGGCAATCTCCTCGAGCATCCGAAAGGAAAGCCCAAGCACATTGGGCCAGCCATAGGGGCATGGTGGAGAAGCAATTCTAGGAAAGGCTGTTACCTCCACATTAAATACCCACAACTAACATCCTGGCCCCGTTTATGTGGATGTGACCCCTAGACAGTGCTATCTGGGTCACAACAGCTCACAGAATATCAGAAGGAGTGGCTGATGGGACGTGCACTCAAGTAGGGGCATAGATGACTAACAAGTGTAGGACTAGGATGGACCCAAGGGGACTATATAATGTAAGAGATCTTCCACATAGAGGGGACTGGTTTTTGGCTCCTTCGGGAGAGGGGCACATATTCCTTCGTTGTGCTCTTGGTGAATTAGACCAGATGGGAATTCATATCCTTGGACGAGGAGTTCTTCTCCTCGGACTGTGAGGCCGTCCAACTCTGTGTTCTTGGCCCCTACTCGATCATCCTTAACCTCTGCATTAACCAGTGCCTCATCAAAGCCTAGCTCTTGGACCCATTCTCTACAAATTCATTGTAATGGGTCCACTGAGCCTAGATCCCGTCCATAAATAGGCCTAGTCTGAAAAGTGAAACCCTACAATTGGCGCCGTCTGTGGGGAGTTGCTTGTGCGATGATGAATGCAACGATTTGTTAAGATAGGATCAAGTCTCCACCAGCAATAGCCCCCACTGAAAGGTTATGGTGGCCAGTCTACTGTACCATACGAGGAGAACTGTCAGATGGTTCATAGCTCTAGGGGCCTCTGACATCATGCACCTGACCTGTGCCCCCCTCAGGGGTCAGACCTCCGCGAACCTAGTGGCCGGCCCTGCTGGGCCCCGATTGAGGGAAGGGGCAGCCGCGCGAAGCGATTCAAGGGGGCTCCGCGGTGGGACTAGTTTTGGAAGGTATATATGGATATCTTCTGACCTATTGGAACAGTTGAATGGAGCCTTAGCAATGACGGGTCCTTGGAAGACAGAGCCAAGGTCTTGCATGGTCCTCGGACTCAAACCTATGGGAAAACTAACAACTCTTGACAAGTATCTAAGTGTTAGACAAAACCAAGGTCTTGCATGTTCCTCGGACTTAAACTTATGGAAAAACTAACAACTCTTGATAAGTTCTAAGTGTTAGACAGAACCAAGTTCTTGCATGGTCCTCGGACTCAAACCTATAGGAAAACTAATAACTTTTGATAACTATCTAAGTGTTAGACAGAACCAGGGTCTTGCATGGTTTTCGGACTCAAACCTAGGGGAAAACTAATAACTTTTGACAACTATCTGAGTGTTAGACAAAACTAGGGTCTTGCATGATCCTCAAACTACAAACCCATGAGGAAATCTGCACTAGAGGCTTAACACTCTTTGCTACCTAACAAAAAAAGAGTCTTAGGTATGTTAGGTTCCTTGGAATTTCTGCTAAGCATTAAGCAAAGCTTTAGCTACGCTTGGGTCCTCGGACCAGACGCTTGGGAAAAATAGACACTCTGACATCCTTATAAGTGTCGGACAGAACCATGACGCACCATGGCCTCCTCGGATCATTTGTGTTAAAATTAGCGTTCTCTAACAGTCGCATAGTTTGCGACATAAAACACGTCATTATATTCTCGGCTATTCCTACATAGTTAAACTATTTAAAACTAGCAGTTGGGCACTATCACAGGCTGTGTTAAAGTCAGGATGCCGATGTTTCGTTGCCAACGATGGCAACAGTCCTAGGTCCTAAAAAAAAAGGGTGGAGGCAACACATGCAAAACAAACAAAAACAAACAAACAAAGAAAATTTCACAAAGTAAAAATCGCAAATCCTTTTTATTAAATAAAATAATGATAAATCATATACAGAATAGCCGAAGAAGGCTTGTTTTAAAGATAACTACAGAACAGCCGAAGAAAGCTTGTTTTAAAGCTAACTACAGAATAGCCGAAGAAGGCTTGTTTTAAAGCTAACTACAGAACAACCGAAGTAGGCTTGCTTCAAAGCTAGTTATAAAAGGGAGAAGGCCGATGGAGATGGTAGATTCACGGTCTTGTTCTAGCAGCAATCGAGCCCGTACGTTTGGCATAGGCGATGAGGAAGAGGAAGAGGCGGAAGTGCCTGAATTGGTTCCCACCTGCTGAGGCCACCCTGGAGCGTACTCTTATCCAAAAGCTAATATTTGTACTCCTAAAAAATCGTCCTCCAGAAGTCTTGCCAGCTGCCTGCAATGGCGGTGGTGGCCCCTTCTAATATCTCAATTACTTCCCTCAACTTCACTTCACTTTCTTCCCTTTCCTCTTTAGCCAACTCCTGCACGTTCTTGATTAATGTTTAGAGGTTCATCAAGGACCTGACGCAATCTGCGCCAGCTACAATTCCTAGTCGAAGGAGGAGAGTTCTTTTTCTTGCCCGGTTGAAGGATAGGAAGATCTTTGGCCTTTACTTCCTTTGCCTCAGCTGCGACGCCCATAATTCAGGCAGCATTCTTGGTTCATGAAAGTGGGAGAACTTAGAATTCCTACAGGATTCAGGGGCTCATAGATGTAGAAGAATGGTTCTCCCAGGGCGCATTATATAGAAGGAGAAATTTGGGGGGAACTTACCGCGCACAAAGCTCAATGAGGGAATTCCAAGCGAAATAAATCCCGCCCAATTTCCAAGGGAATCCTTAATCGCCAAGTTCGCTCTGCTTCATAAAGCCACCATTGAATGCGCACCGCGTATACCGAATCGATCCGCACCATCCCATAAAAGTATTAATGACAGCGCACCTCAAACGTCGAAACACCAAGAGCGTGCCTTGGGCAAGCGAAGAGGCCCTGGCGCTTACAGGGGAACAAGACTCGACCGGCCATGACATAGGCCCGGGAACATCAAAATCCTCCTCCCCGCCTGAGGAGCCGGATAACAGAATTTTAAGGGGCTATTGTGGGCCAAAGGATTTGGCAACCCCGGTCCATTTCATATCAAGCCCATGGCCCATGCTGAGGAGGAAGAAATGTCTGAGGACGAACAAAGAAAGTCCAGACTGCCAGGATATACTGCCGAGGACAACCTTGTCCTCGGTAAACCAAGATCACGGATGGGGAAAACGCCACGCCACCAAGGGCAGTCTCCTCGAGCATCTCAAAGGAAAGCCCAAGTGTAGTGGGCCAGCCATAAGGGCATGGTGGAGAAGCAATTCCAGGAGAAGCTGTTACCTCCACATTAAATACTCACAGCTAACATCTTGGCCCCGTTTATGTGAACGTGACCCCTAGACAGTGCTATCTGAGTCACAATAGCTCACAGAACGTCAGAAGGAGTGGCTGATGGGACGTGCACTCAAGTAAGGGCATGGATGACTAACAAGTGTAGGACTAGAATGGACCCAAGGGGACTATATAATGTAAGAGATCTTCCACATAAATGGGGTTGGTTTTTTGGCTCCTTGGGGGGAGGGCACATATTCCTCCGTCGTGCTCTTGGTGAATCAGACCAGATGGGAATTCATATCCTTGGACGAGAAGTTCTTCTCCTCGGACCGTGAGGCCATCCAGCTCTGTGTTCTTGGCCCCTGCTCGATCATCCTTAACCTCTACATTAATCGTTGCCTCATCAAAGCCTAACTCTTGGACCCACTCTCTACAAATTCATTGTAATGGGTCCGCTGGGCTTAGATCCCGTCCATAAATGAGCTCAGTCCGAAAAGTGAGACCCTACAATTGGCGCCGTCTGTGAGAAGAACTTGTGTGCTAGTGAGAACAATAATTGAACATGGTAGGATTAGGCCCCCATAAAGCAGGCTCCCATCAGCCCGAGCCGACTAGATCCCAACAACAGGGTAACTTCCCAAACCCTGAACGTGATCGAAATGAAGAGAACGGAAGGTTTTGAGAGGGGAGCGTAAACACCACTCAAACTATCAGAAGCCACTTCCGTGTGGGCAGTCACGTATCCTAGAGACAGGATAATGAATAGGCCATGCAGCAAGAAATAAATGACTTAAAGAGAAAGCTACGCCATGCACAATGAAGACAATCCCCTCCTAGCCTTGAGATGCTTCACAACGATGAAAACGATGACGACTATAGGCAAAGATCGAGAACCCCCCCCCCCCCAAGTGAGACTTTCTCTCATGTGGAAGAGTGTTACCAGAGGCGCAAACGCAGAAGCCCATCTCTAAGGGGCTTGGGACATGATGCCATGAACAGGGTACTGGACTAGCTCTCTAAATCACCTTTCACACACCATATAGAAGGGGTTGCGCTCCCTCGGCGATTCCAGTAGCCAACCTTCACCATTTATAACGGAAATACCGACCCTGTTGAGCATGTGAGCCAATTTAACCAAAGGATGGCGGTCCATTCTAAAAACGAGGTGCTGATGTGCAAGGTTTTCTCATCTAGCTTGGGACCAACGGCGATGAGGTGGTTCAACAGGCTAAAGGCGGATTCCGTAGATTCGTTTAGGCAGCTAACCCAAGCCTCTGGCTCTCGCTTCATTACAAACATCAGAGCTCCTCATCCCTTGAGTGCATTGCTGTTGCTGTCCATGCGTGATGGAGAGACTCTAAAGACTTACTCGGGCAGATATTGGGAGATGTATAATGAGATGGATGGCAACTTTGACAACGTTGCTATCAACACCTTCAAGAACAGCCTCCCAGCCGAGCATGACTTAAGGAAATCTCTGACTGGCAAGCCTGCCACCAATATACGTCAGCTGATGGATCGGATCGATAAGTATAAACGAGTAGAGGAAGACCAGCTGTAGGGCGAGGGAAAAAAGAAGGAAGAAAGAAGAGAGGAGAAAGATCAAAGAAAGAAGGTCGCAGCTCTTACCTCCCCCGAAAGCTTCCGTAACTAAGCGCCAAAGAGCCAAAAAGAAGAAGAGTCAGTCCTCGGATCAAGCCCGAGGATAAACGTTCACCCTTCCCCCATGTGTTTGATCATTCCACCTTTGTGCGATCATGTCCGGTTGTTGTAACTCTCACTAAAGCCCAGTCTTGAGCCCATCTCTCTACCAAATTTATTATATTGGGCCCGTTGGGTTTAAGCTTATTCACTTAACAGTAAAGAGCACCCAAATACAGACCCTACAATTACGATTAGAAAATATAATTTATTTTGGATATACGACGATGCATGGTTAAATTGTAATCTAATTTTTTATTTTATATCTTGTTTTTAAGATATATATATATATATATATATATATATATATATATATATATATATATATATAGATAGATAGATAGATAGATAGATAGATAGATAGATAGATATTATTTAGTGTGTGGCTTTGTAGGATACTAGTTTGCAAAAATTAAAGTCTCAAACTATTAGAGGAGATTAATCTACAATTGATAATTTAACACATTTGCAACATTTTTTTGAAACATTTTAGAGTTCTATTGGTCTCGTACTTTAAGAGTTTTAATAGAAATGAAAAAATGCATAATCTTAAAAAAAAAAATATATATATATATATATATATAAAATTTTATAAAAATTTGGGCATTTAATCATAGGAAATGTGGCCTTTTTTTCCTAAGGGGAATTGTTTTTTTGGGTGGGGCATTAGGCCTAGGCTTTAGGCTGGTCCTGAATTTACCATGGCACAATTAACCTTGAATTGAAATCATATTTATTGAACAGTGTGCGCTAAAAAGGAAATTACAGTTGGACGAATTCACGTTGTCGGTACATGACAACATGTTATAGTTAGAGCATTAGTATTGGAAAATTCCAATGCTATTTTATTTTACAATTCTAAAAAGCCACTTTATCATTATACCATACCATTTTACAATACCTCCACATACCATTTTACAATACCTCCACATCCCAAACTTCTACTTTCCTCTTTTACTCATTAAAATAATATATCTACATAATAAAATAATATATCTCAAAATTATATCTTTTCTCTCCCATCTCTCTCATCTCTCTACATAATAAAATATTATTATTTTTTTACAATACTTGCTACAGTGCAATTCTATGTTTAGAATTGCACTGTAGCAGTATTGCAAAAAAATATGCAATACTGCTATTTAGCATTCCCTAATGTAGATGGTCTTAGGGCTTAAAATTCCAAATTTCCCTTACATTTGACATTATCATTCTCCAATACTAATGCTCTTATACTTTCTTCTTCTTCTTTTTTTGGGTAAGAGACAACATGTTATACTTTCGAACCTTGATTAAGGTGTCTTAAGACTCTTAATTAGTATTTTAGTGCCTTAAAAATTACTATTGGTATTGGTAGAGGGAGCGTAGAATTAGGATTGAGGATTCATATTTATTGAAAATTTGCGCTTAAAAAAAGAATTACAGTGGGACGCATTCACATTGTCGGTACATGTTAGACTTTCGAACCTTGATTAAGGTGTTTTAATTATTTAATTGAACTATATTTTTAGGTTATCATCTTGATTAAGGTGTCTTTTATGGTATTTTAGTGCCTCAAAACTTACTATTGGTATTGGGAGAGGGATCCTAGGATTAGGATTGAAGATTTTTAACGGAAAATTTCAAACTCATCATCTTGATAAATTAGTCTACTAAGTTTCCTTCTTGCATGTTGCACAAGCACAAGCACCCATGTATTATTAAATAATAATTTTTTTTTCTTTTTTTTAAAAGGCTATTTAAGTTACACTGACCACATTGGCAACGAGAAAAGCAAAATAAACAAACATCATACATTAAAAATAGAACATGATGCAACAAGCTTAGTGCAATAGTAAATGCCTTCAAACAAAAGCGATAGGTTGCAGGTTTGAATACGAGAATCAGCATCTCCAAAAAGAATAGAAGATAAGACCATCTACCATGACTTTTCTCAAACCCACAAAAATAAAGTTTTGTACATTAGGTACAACTTTATTTTATGGGATCTAATAGAAAGGCAACAATCAATGTTAGTCAAATCAAATTTCATTTCCAACTATTGTTTCTGTCTTTCTTTGGGGTTTTTTTTTGGCTGCCACCGGGGGGGGGGGGGGGTGTGGAATTACATTCTACCCCCTAAACTATACCTCTTTTTATACTTATTCTCCTAAACTATCTGAATGCAAACTTACTTCCCTAAACTATACCCTCTTTTACACTTACTCTTCTAAACTATACCCTTTTCATATTTACCCCAATAAATTATGAGAATATACACTTACTTCTCTATACAATTACTCATGTGATGGAGTGCTAAGTGTTACACAAGTAATACTTTAGGGTGATAAGTGTGCAATCTCATAGTTTAGGGGGTAAGTGTTATGCGGTTAATAGTTTAGGAGGGATAAATGTGCATTCGGATAGTTTAGAGGGGTAAATGTAAAATGAGGTATAGTTTAAGGGGATAAAGTGTAATTTTTTTTTTTAATTTTCTATTTTTCTCCCATTGTTTTTCCCAAAACTTCATCAAAGTATGCATAATGACAAAGAAATCAGTATTAAAAAAAAAAAAAAAACTACATTTAATACCACCGAGGGTGGTGGTATGGTCTAGTGGTTATTCTTTTGGGAAAATTATTGTGTACTTCTGAAGTACCATAAATACGTGCTCCCTCCTCTCACATGAATGGTGGGGTCCCACTAATTAAATTCATGGTGGGACCCACCATTCATGTGAGAGGAGGTAGTATGCATTTATGGTATTCCAGGAGTACCTAATAATTTTTCATTCTTTTCTTAGGATAGAGCCAGGACTTTTATTGAGAGGGGCCAAAATCTAAACCCTTTGTTTTTTTTTTTTTTTTTTTTTTTTTTTTTTTTTTTTTTTTTTTTTAATGATGTTCCAAATTAGTAGCCATTTATTAGCAAAATATCATACAAAATAACTATTTTTTAATTCATTACATTGCAATTATCTATCAAAATGAAACTTGACATGTTTTACATCGATCTTGAAATTATAGATTATTAATTCTATGGCAAATGTCGTAGCAATTTCCATTTCAATATATAAAATCAAGTTTAAAAAAATCATTTTCAATTAATGTACAAAATCAAAGTGTCCAATAAAATATCATCTTTTATTTTGTTGTGAAACCTAATTTTGATAATATTTATGATTGAAAATACCCATTCCATAGTTATTGTAGAAACTGGAAGATTAAGTATAAGTATATATGTACAATCACTTTATAAAAAAATTGGTAGGATACTAATTTTTTAGTCCTTACTAGCCATCGACACGGTTAAAAAATATTTAACAATTTTTAGAAGTCCAGATGTCGAATTACATTATGTTCATAATTGTGAAATTCTATTTTTAATAGTAGTTTTAATGGTTTGTGAATCTTGCTGCTAAAACTTTTTTAAGAATAAAAAATATCTAATCAATAAAAGTGCCCAATTGAAAGCTCATTTTACTACCGAGAAAAAAAAAAAAAAAAAAAAAATCTACCGGGTGGAAACAGCCAACTTAATAATACCCAAACTTCAATATTCTAATATTTTAATATTAAGTTTCAAATAAAGCAAATACCAATGTTTCATACCAATAAAAGTTTTTCATTATAGATTTTTCAAGGGATTTAATTTTTTTTTTTTGTTAGTAAAAAGAGATTATTATTATTATTATTATTTGCTTGAAAGGACCACCAACAGAAAATATGGGTTAGATGACCATTTTTAATTAATTTAAAGCTTTTTTTTTTTTGGATTAGATGACTATTTTAATTTTTGTATTTCAATTTTGGAGGGGGGGCATATGAATTTTTAAACCAAAAACTTCAATAATATTTATAAATATCATAAAAAAATTCACAATCCAGGGGATACCCCCCCACCCCCCCCCCCCCCCCAAAAAAAAAAAAAAAAGAATACTTTCGTTCCTGCTTGACTCAATTCCTAGTAGTCCCTTCAATTATAGAGTAGGATAACAACTTTGACTTGGACCTACTGGATGTCCTACTTACTCAGAGCAATTACATCAGTCAGTGCAAAAGATTTCGTTTATTTTACACAAAAAACTTACTTTTTCTATTTTACACTATCACTTTTACAAAACACCCACATCAGTTTATTTATTATACACACTTTTTTATTAAAATAATAATTTCCCTCAATTTTTTTTATTATTTCCCACCTAACCCTCCTTTTTCCTCTAAATACACTCCCTTCTTCTTCACACAATCCTTATCTCTATCTTTGCCTCTCTGTCTTCTCCTTCTTCTTCTTCTTCTTTTTTTTTCTTTTTTTTTTTGAGAATCTTTTTCCTTCCTCTTCTCCGTCAACCCATCACAACCACCATCATCGTCACTAACCGATAGGCGAACCACTCAAGATCAAACCAACCCAAGATCATAAACCCACCCAACCTGAAACCCACCGATCAAACAATGAGAAATCAGTGAGTTAACCGGCGATGATTTGATCAGGCTTCGTGCAGCAGTGGTTTGATCTTGATCAGTGAGTTGATCGGCGGCAATGGTTTGATCTTGATCAAATGAGAAAAACGGAGAGTGAAGGGAAAGTGATCAGAGGCGATTTGATCAGGCGGCGTGTGGTGTGATGTTGATTGGCGGCAATGGTGTGATGTTGATCGGCAGCGAGAGATTGGTGGCGATCGGCAATCGTGGAAGCTAGAGGAATGAGATGAGAGAAAATGAAAGAGGTGAGAGTCAGAGGGGATAGAGAGAAGAAGAAAGGGTGAGAGAGAAAAAAAAAATACTAAAATATGATATGCAAATGCTACAGTAGTCATGCATATATGCACGGTTACTGTAGCAATTGTGCATAAATGCACAAATTTGTCCTAACTGATGTGGGTGTTTTTTGAGCCAAAATGTGTAAAAAGACTACATTTTTCTATTTTGCACAAATTTACACAGCCTAATATAATTGCTCTCAGACCCAACAAGTATGACATTATTATGGTAGCACCACCCATGTAAGAAAGTCTTTGACCAGTCCCTCGTACCTTTTATTTATTAAAAATAAAATAAAAACTCATTTATTAATAAAGATAGGTTCATACATTTTGCTCGCTGGCAACAGTATGCCAAATTGCCAACTGACATTCACGTGGGTCAGTGGTATGCTCTCCTTTAAATAATTATCTTCATCTAAATTACCGTAACCCCTCATTTCCTAGAGGAATCTATACATGTGAATTACAGCAAAATACATTGTTTTTGGAGAAACCCATCTACTCTGACAAACCGGTTAAGATTATTATTACTACATCAAAATTAACAATTTACGTACCGTATATTAACAGTCATTGGTACAATATCTTGTTTATTGACTATTACCCATAAATAAACCCTAAACTCAAAGTCAAACTCGAATTTCAGAAACAAAATATATAGATCCTAAAAATAAAAATTCAAAATAGGTCAGTCACTCTTCTTTTATTAAATCCCTAGAGTTTAATAGTAATTTAGTCAAGGGCGGAGCTAGGGGGGGTCCAAGGGGGTAGTTGCCCCCTCGGCCTGCCCAGAAAATACATTTAATTATTAAATACCCCTGTCTACTTTTTGTTTTTAGGTTTTTTAAATGCCACTTTGTTTCTTTGATCTTGAAACAAAACATAACTTCTAAATGAACTATTGAGGAATCTTAAGTTCTACACTTGCATGCCTTGCACTGAAATTTTTTTAATTTGTCCCCATCATATTATAATTTGAACATTTTATAGGAACACATTAACCAAAATAATAGAAATTCACAAATATTACACTCAATATCTATCTAACTACTTATAGTTTCATTCATAGCTTGAGTTTTGGCTCCAATTTTTATTATTATTTTTTTATTTTTATAAAAAATAGACCACTCATGTTAGAAATATCTCAATAGATAAATACAATATTATGAATAAGCTTTTTTTGTCTGTAGAGTTTTTTTTTTTTTTTTTTTTTTGGTATAATTACATTAAATATCACTTAGTATTTAAATGAATAACTTTTAATTTTTCAAATTGGACTCAAATATTATATATTCACATAAATTTGTGTAAGTGCATATATCATATATAAATTTTGCCCCTTCCTCCTCCCTCTTCAATTCAAATCCTAACTCGGCCACTGAATTTAATCTATGTGTACTTTATTTTTCAAAGGTGGACTAAATGTTTAATCGCTATAAACATTGCGTACGGCAAATTCTTGTAATATTTTTTCAAGTCAAAATGGCTAAATATCACTATTTGTTAAAATATGTAGTGTTTTATCACTATTTAAAAAATATTTAAAAATTTACCACATTTTTTGAAATTTGAATTTATAAAAATCGATTTTCACATAAAATTTGAGTTTCAAAATTTCGAGTTCTTTGAAAATTTGACATAAACGTTTTTATAGGAAAACAAAATACGCTTTCAGATAAATATGTTTTGTCTCTTACTAGGCTTTTAACGGTTTATCTCTGACTAAAACACGTGAACAAAGACACTTCCATTGACAAAAAATTAATTCACCCAACTGACACAAGGTACACCACTTTTGCTTATGGAAATCTAAGTGCTCCTACACTGAGACAAGTAGGAAGACTTTTACACTCTCCTACAACACTAGCTAGGTCCTCACATTTCCCTATGCTTGATATCCAAGCTTTGTTGACATTAAAGCTTGGTTCAATTTTTTGAAGAACTTGAGCTTGAAGAGCTCCAGTTCTGTTTAAAGGGAACTTATTTTATGGGATTTTAAGGGTTCGTTTGATACATGTGTTTAAAAATTGAAAATTGTTATTTAAAAATTTTTGTAGAAATACATGTGGGTAAAAAAGTGTATAAAAATATGTAAAATATTGTTTGAAAACTGAAAATTATTGTTTGAAAATACTTACCAAACACCTCCTAAGTTCTTGAACTCGAGTTTCATAATAAACTCAATTTCCCCTGACTTCAATTTTAAAAGAGCGATAAATTGTTAAATATTTTCTAAACAATGGTAAAAACATTATATATTTTAGCAAAAAGTGATACTCGGCCATTTTGGCTACGTTTTTTCATGTATAACTAACAGATAGAAATATTTCAGCAAAAAATAAATAAATAAATAACAGATAGAAATCTAGTTTCATCTTTCACTATTTTTTTTTACACCAAAAAAAAAAAAAAAATCTGGGTTTTAAGATAAATTCGGTGGAATAATTGTTTGTGTTGTTGGAATCTAGAATTGGATTCGTGAGTTTTGGTAGTTTTCTTTGCTGGGTTGGTAAAGATTGTTAAAATATATGTGGGACTTCGCTGCTGGGTTAGATGATTACATCTCCCAAGTAATGTCCACAGTCCACACAATGCTTGAAAGTTAAATTATCAGTGAAGTCTGACATTCCAAACTTGTAAATCAAACTTCATTGTTAGAAAATAGAGTCTTGAAACTAACACATACTAAAAAAATCTTTGTAGTGCAAATATCAGTAACATGGTGGCTATCAAATAAGAAATCCATAAATGCGGTTGAACAGCACGGTAGTACCATGGATGGTGGGACAAAGACTTCCAGCGTGGAGGGAGGGATGCTACGATGGTTCTAACTTCTAATCGATTGCCTCTCTCACTCAAAACGTTTCTCTTCTTCTCAGATTTTTTATTTTGGTATTTTAAACCACGTATGTCTTACGTGCATATACTCTGTTAACGACAGACTAACAGAGGATTTGGCATATGTGTAGACTTTAGGAAGTAAATTAGTCAAAAATAAAAGTTTTGTGAGTGTAATGGCTACTCTCTTAACGTTTTGGAAGTGTGTGAGCATTTTTATCTTAAAAAATTTATAAATAACATTCGTCTTTCACAAGACAGGACCAAGTTTGTTATTGCACAAGCGATTGTCATTCAACCAAACGATAATTGACCACAAAGCCATCGGAAATAGAACCCTCCAAAGAATCCCAATTCTCAAACTTAAAGAGTATGGACCATTGTTTCTGGAGGGGAATTGTATAGAGGGCAAACATTACTAGGCACTTGCATGCCCATTCTCGATGGACTATCTCCCACTAGAGTGCTATTATTATCATGAACACAACAAATTTACAGAGCCGTGACGAAAAAGACAATTCTAGGAGCACAACGCGAATTCGCCATGCCAATACACCAACAGTAATTAGATTCAATGTAACTCCTACTAGGCAGATCAAAGACCCAAAGAATCAGCCCAAAAGTTCAGTAAAGAGCCATTCTCCACTGCCCATTTAATATCCCTTTTTTAAAAGGGGCTGTCATCTTTTAAGGCTCATCCATGAGTCCAACCCATTAACCTTGAACAATGTCCTTGCCTTAGACTTCAGAAGGTATTTCGATTTTTGTCTCTAATAACCAAAGCCCAAAGATCATTTTTGCATTTATGCATTCTCTAGCCCTATTGGGCAATGGAAGTTAGGTTGTGTATGGTTAGGTTTTTGCCCAATTTTTTCACCTAACCAATGGGGTCGGTTTCCCCATAACAGGCACTGTTGCCAACTACTTCACCGCACCGGCATCAGAGAGAGCATTGCCCTCGGCTCCATTGATCAGTCCCTTTTCCAGTGTGGTTGCATCGGTTTCAGTGGTTCAAATCGGTCCGTGCACAATCCTACATGGAAGCAAGGTTTCTAGGTTTAGCTAAATAAAGACCAATGCCCATCTTCTTTTCTTTGGCCCAATAACTTCATCTTACCTAAATAAGTTTACTAATTTGAAATAGCTCTATTTTTTTTGAAATAGCTCTATTTCATTACTCATATTAAATATTATTAATTTAAAAGTGTATTAAGCATCATATCATTAAAAATTTTAAATAATGAACAATTATTACATTGTCAAATTTCAAAAACAAAATTGGATTCTCTCAATTTTGAGTGAAATAGGCGAGATCTTGTACAATGAATTATTATTATTATTTTTCACTGTTAGGGCCTCGCATAAACTATCTATTAATCAGACTTAGCTGGTTACATGTTCTACTAGGTACTGCAAAAGATAACTCAAGCAAGGATAGTAGCTAAGCTTTCCTTTTTAAAATTGTTGCATGAAATATACATGTTGTGAGAGTGTGGTCTCGTGAGATATCCTCTTATTTAAAACGAGTCAAAATTATTTGTCTCACACTCTCTGTTCCACAAATCAAAATGAGCCACATGTCTCTTAATTCCTAATTTTAAGCTATTTTATTTGACTTACCTAAAATAAATAAGAAAGAAAAAACCCAGCACATATAGGGGTGTTTACCAAATTGCATAAACCGCACAAACCACAAAAATCGCACAAAAACCGCTTGCAAAATGGCATAACCATATCGCACTGCAAGTAATAATGCACCGCACCCTCTCTATATATTAATATATTTATTTATTTTTAATATTAAATATATTATTAATAGTTTAATAAGCCTAGTTTTCAAAAAAAAAAAAAAAAGTTTAATAACCCTAGCAAGTGTTGACTAGAAAAGCCAACCCAAAATAAAGAAAAACTATCTCAATAATTTAAAAATTGGCCCAAAAAAAAGGGAAAAATTAGTTTTGGGTTAAGTAGGAAAAGCCCAAAATTTTAAAAATATACCAACTTTAAATTGCGTTTTATACATAGTATCGCATATATGACTGTAAAAATGAGGTGCGGTGCGGTTATGATTTTGGCTAAACTCTAAACCGTATCACACCGCACATGTAACTGCAAAAACAAGTTGCGATGCGGTTATGATTTTAGTTAAACCACACCGCACTTTGCGGTGTTAAAAATAGCCCAAAACCGCACCGCACTGCACCGCGGACACCTCTAAGCACATATTCGTCTCCAACCCTCCCACCACCAACCTTCGCCCAATGCTGCTGACATAAGTTCGTCGATGTCGACTTCAGTCATAGCTACCATACCGCCACCAAATCCAGGAAAAATTGCAATAAATTTGAATACCCACCACCACCGTTATTGTTGACTTTGTCTGGGTCCCTTATTCTTGTACTGATGATTATATTCTTCCCCGCTGGTTCAACTCCAAATTTTCAAAATTTTGAATCATGATTAAGAAGGTTTCCAACTAATATATTTCTTAAGAAGAATAAACATAGCCAGGAATTTCAAGCATTCGAATCAAAATTAAGAAGAATAAGGGCCTGGGACCACCACCACCACCAACACCACCAGCATGTTCTATTTACCTAATCAAAATCTTTTAAGTGTTGAGTTCAGGTTGTGCTCCTTGGGGGCGTACAAGAAGACGAGAAGTAAGAGGAGGTAGGGGCAGTGGTCTGGGAGCGAATAAGGGACAAGGCAAAGTCAACAATGATGGTGGTGGACTGGTGGTTGTGGGCTTTCAAATTGAATTTAGATCTGTTTGGAACTAGTGCCTGTGACTAGAGTTGACGGCGCCGGTGAACTCATGTCAATGACGTTGGGCGTTGGGCAGAGGTTGGTTGTGGGAGAGTTTGGTTACTTTGGGAAGAATATGTGCTGGGTTTTTCTTTCTAATTTATTTCAAGTAAGTTGAATAAAATAGCTTCAAATTAGGAAGTAAGAGACATGTGGCTTATTTTGATTTGTGGAGTATGGGGGTGGAACAGTGAGTGTGAGACAGATGATTTTGATTCATTGAAAACATGATAATCATGTGTTGTGTTCACATTTCTAAAAGAAGACAATTTTTTTGGGGGTAACCTTTTTGCACCATGTTCAGTTCCATGAAAAGGTAGGGTGGGTGTTAGAGAAGTTTTACAAATAAATTGTAGTCCTCGAAGATGGTACAGATACCAGTTCATAAGCTCCAACATTGGTGATCCCGTGGTATTTTGGCGTAGAGAGGGCTAGAATAAGGTCTATGATGTGGTGAGGTAGTGCCGAGAGCACGTATATCTACTGTTGTCTTGTTTGGTCCAACAAATGAGCAACAATCAACGTCCAAACATATGGCCTTCAAATTTTGCATCAGCTAGTACCTAGCGTATCTTTTTTTTTTTTTTTAAATAGTTTTCTTAGATGTTTATCAAAACATCTAAATACCTCTTTTGATGTTTCTTTGGAAATTATTAATTCCTATCTACGAGCCTAAGATTCAACATCAGATACTCCAATGAAGATTTTAGCTCTTTAAAATGGAATTTGAAACTGGAGAAAAATTAGTGGTGCTAGAAATAATAAATCCTTTGGGTATGTGTCTGTTTGAATCCAATATCTAATGGGTATGTGTGACCTGAAAAAACATCAAATAATGTTCAGGCTCACAATACTGATATTATATTCTGCATATCAATAAAGTAAAACTTGATGATGCAAAAGACCCCAAGATAAAGAAACTTCAAGTACGAAACATTGTGAATCAAATGCTTATTATTTGCTTTTTCCAAAGAATCAAAAACATATCCTTAAGTTTGAAAATTCACTCAAAATATATATACAATTTTAGCTAAGAATAAGTGTTGTATTTGATAAAATTATGGAACAAAACATTTATATCGTTTAGGGTACATTGAAATACAAAGAGTTCATTCATAATATAATACACAAATGGGGGAGGACATTGAAATACAAAAAACTTTAATATTAGTATCATAAATATAAAGTTGTTGCAGCTCAATGTCACAACAATGATTCATATATAAAAAAATTGGTTCAATCACGAAGGAACAACAAATGCCCACAACCACATCATGAAAAACACATGAAAGACCCACAACAGCCTTATTTGATCTCCTAAGAAACTTTTGGGAAAATAAAAATGAAGCTTTTCTTAAAAACTTCATATAGAGGAATTATTTAATCATACTTAAGCACCCTAGTCTTGGATACTAATTACATTCTCCCCAATGCATTTTACTATTCATTAAACTAAAATCTAAACAACCACTAAAGAAATGCTTAGCAAAAGTGCACCATCACCAAATTCATATGACTATCCACAAATATAATTTGAATTCAAATTCCGCTGTAAAGTAGTAGATTTAATAGCTATAATGAATAAAAATACACTTAGTTAATGATAATTGAAAACATTCATAATGTCATTACTCCCTTGTGCTAGGCTTGAGAGGCAGTAAGAGCAGCTTGAACGATGAAGTGGCAGAGAATTTGGCCCTCTAGAATGGAGAGATGGGCTTGGCAGAAGTTTGTGGAGTGAGTAGTAGGTAAGGTAATTTGAAGTGGCCATGGAAGGTGTTGGTGGAAGCAGCAGGAAAGCGTGAGGCTTCTGAAGTAGATAGCATGAGGATAGAGGAAGAATGTTACTCTAGCAAGAGGTACAAAAACAAGAACTTGAGCCTCTCCAACTAAACCAGAAAAGATATTGCAAATTTAATCCCAGAAATACACTTTCAAATCCCTCATGTCATAAAAATCTTTCTGTCAAACATTTTGACAAACACCTTGTAAGCAGTTTCTTAAGAGGTTAATCCTTTAGCCTATGTCAATCAATTTGAATTTCCATTTACATATATCCATCGACATTCACTACACCAGTATGTTCCACCATTTCTAGTAGTGTCTTAATACACCACAATAAAAAGAAGAAGCCCGTTCAATATAGATTTTTATTTTTTATTTTTTTATTTTTTTTTCTCAATGAATAAAGAAAACTTATAAATATAGTTACCCTTTCACAAATTATATGCAAATGTCATTATATAGAAATTTTAGCTTATTATACACTTGTTCAAATTCAACTAAAACTTCACTCTTTTGCGTAGAATAAGTTTAGGAGGTTCATATGCTTGATACAGAAAATATTACACATTATAACAATCTTGATACTGAAATGATTACACATTACAACAATACAGCGACAAAGGCAACAATGAATGGGAGAAACAGCTACTTATGTTCCGGTTGGTTGAGAAAACTGAAAAGAACAGTGTCTTGTTTGATCAGGCACTTGAAAATCCTCAAAACATTGGCATTTGAAGCTAAGCCTTACAGTATTAACAAGAGCAATATAAATAAAAAAAATTAAATGTAATAAAAAATGCAAAAAGAAAAAAGTCTATAATGTGTGAAAGAGGGAAATTCACGCTTACCAACTATAATTCATAGGCAAGTAAAACTTAAGCACTCAAACATCTTTCCTGTCCACAATAAACAAGCTTGGTAATGTGCATACTAACATTAGTAAAAGAGTTGTCTACAAATTAGAATTTGAACAATGCTTGTTGTCCAATTATTGCTTCATGCTATTCACAATGATATCTATAAAATTCTTGATTAGTTTCAAGCTAATCGTCATAATAGAAGCTATTTATTTATTAGAAGCAGTAGTATAAGAAAGAGGAAAAAATAGTGAAGGGGAACCATTAAATTTTCAATATGTTACCAATCGGAAACTATGTATATGATCATATTTTGGGTTGAAGCTAGTTGAAAAAATGTAGCGGCTTATGAAAAAAAGATGCCTGTAATTGTATGTGTGAAAGACTTCGATAATTTACAGTAAATGTAATAGTCTAATAATGGATAAGTGGGTGGGGACGTACCTGTAATTTTCTCAAAGTGGTGTGGGTACTTTGGTCCTCCATGAATCAACTTCGCAGATGCTTTAACAATTCTAAATCACCAAGCTTGTAGCTTTTGAAGTAGATTCCATGAGTCCTATACCAGAAAGTGACAAAGGGAATATGCTTCACTTTCCCAAAATCAGGGCCTTCATTTGGTTGCAGACTAAGAACGAATTCAATCGGCATGTCATTAAATTCCAGAAATTTGAGGCTTTTTAGATGGTGGATGCCAGAGGGCACCTCCTTCAGCTGTGGGCATTCTCCAATTTGAAGCTTTTCGAGAAGAGGCATGGCACCTTCATCTATTATCAACCTATTCAATCCTCCCAAATTTCGAAGCTCTAGATTCTTGAGTTTCTGGAAGTCTCCTCCCTTAATATGTAATTGATCACCTCTGTATCCATCGTGAAGCCTAAGACTCATCAAATTAGGTAGAGATTGAAGGACCTTTAATGGATCTTCCATTAATTTTGACCTCTTTAAAGAAATTGAAGCTATACTCTTGAGTTTGGGAATCCATTCTGGCCACTTTTCTAGTCGCCCATGTAGGCCAAGACTTTGTAGAAGGGGAGGAGGAGAAGGCATCGATTGCAAACTAAGAACTTCTTCCTCACTTGTTGCTTTAATTTGCAATGACCTTAGGTGGCTCATTTTTTGTATCACAGTGCACAAATCTAACCCATTCTCTTTCTTCAATTTAGAGATGCACAATTTCCTCAATTGTGCCAAACTTCCCAATTCTGTTATAAGGGTAGCGCTAGTGGCTTCAATTTTAAAAAGCTTCTGTAAAGACTCTAAATGCCCAATGCCATTTGGTATCTTTATCCCACGGCAAGAATTTATATTGTATTTATTATCTCTGTTAAAATTGTAGGCTGCAAGATATCGTAGCTTACGAAGTCCACTAATCTCCGCTGGAAGCTCATACACAAGGGAATTTTTCAAATTCAATGTCTCTAGGTTGTACAATTTACCTATGGACTTTGGAAGGATTTGCACTTTCGTATCTTTTAGGCTTAAATATCTTAAATGGAACAAACTTCCCACTTCTTTAGGAATACAATCGATAGGAGCACCTTCAAAATCCATTACTTTCATGAGCTTGTAATTTGCAAAACAAGTCATTAGAAAAGAATTGGGCACTTCATCTAATCCCAAAATGAGAATAGAACGAGTTTGGGAACTAGTAGCACTTTGCAAAGGAGTTTTTACATTGTTCTGAATTGAGAGACGTCGAGCAATTCTATTAAAATTTGGGTAGTTCTGCATTGAGACCAAATGAAAACCCAACTCCTCTGACCTAGAAAGAATGACCTCAAGCATCATATCATGAATACGACAACTTCTAGTCCTGCCAATAGAATCGACTACATCCACCTGAACCAAGCTTCTGTGAATAAGCTGGTTTAAATAGCCTTGTGCAACCTCTTCCAATGTTATCCCTTGCATTTCTTTTACAAAACCTTCTGCAATCCAAAGTCGAATTAGTCTTGCACAATTAATGTAGTAGTCCTCAGGAAACATTCCAAAATATAATAAGCAAGCTTTGAGGTTGTAAGATAGATCATGATAACTAAGAGATAGAATTTTGGAAATATCTTGTAGATTAGGATTACTTTTTAGCTCTGAACTAAGACTATTATGAAATTTGAGCCATTCATCAATAACCTTGTCTTTGGTTGACAAAAGACCCCCTATAGCAACAATTGCTAGTGGCAATCCTTCACATCTCTCAACAACGGCACGTGATAACTTAACTAACTCAGGGGGGCAAAGCCCCCCTTCATGTTGAAACACTTTCTTGCAAAAGAGCTCCCAAGCATTTTCTAAAGGTAGAATTGGTAGTTTATACAAATAATTAGAAGGAGCAACATCCTCATTTCGAGATGTGATTAATATTCTACTGCCCTTTTCATTTTTAGGTAAAGCAAGTTCTATGTAATCCCAAAATTCTTTTTTCCATACATCATCAAAAACTACTACATACCTATGCTCATGTAAATATAGCCTTATTTGCTCCATTAGTGTTGTTTGTTCCATTGTGTCAATTTCCACAGGAATAGATTGCTCCTTTGCCTTGTAGAGTTGCTTTATCATGTTCCTTAATAGCTCCTTCATCTTGTATGATTGAGACACTGTGATCCAAGCACGACAATTAAAGTGTGCTATCACTTTATCATTTTCATACACTTTTTTTACAAGAGTGGTCTTACCAAGCCCACCAATACCAACCGTTGAAATCACCATGCGATTAGATGGTCCTTCTACCAACCAATTTATCAATTTTTCTCTATGAGACTCAATGCCCACGACCTCTGCTTCCTCAATGAGAAGTGATGCTATTCGAGGATCATGCCATGTATCACTTATAGAGTCACTATTGGATCTTCTTTGCTCTATGACATTAGAGCCATATCTTTCACCACTCTTTTTGATGTTCTCGAGTATCCTGTTGATACCTTGAATCTCAGAGGCTATCACATGTCGTGCTTTTAGGTTTATGATAATGTGAAAAACCTTATGGAGAAAATAGAAGCATTGCCTTTGCCCGTGAGCTTGTTTTGCAAAATGAAGTATGTATTCATCAATGACATCTTCTATGTGATAAGCTTCTTCCCTCACTTGTTTCACCCATGTCTTTGCTACATTGTCCATGTGATCCTTCTCGGCCCTTTTATCAGCATCCTTAAGGAAAGATTGAATCATATCCATTTCACGTATGATGCTTTTAACTTCTTCATGGATACCCTTAAGCAATTTCGCTTCTTGGGCTAACAACGGGACCAAATTGTATATAACTAGGCTGAATGCACTTTCTGCCATTTCTTCTTCCTTCTTAGATCACTGGTCATAGTGAAGTGCAAATAAATCAACTTAGTGTTAGATGTAACAAAAATAAATCCACAATCAGCTGTAAATGGAAAAAATAATAAAAATAGTTGCCTACAGTTCGCAATATTACGTTGTGGGCAGGAAGGTCAAGGTTCGACAAGCCCACCAGGTGCAGTAGAATCAAAGAATTGTTTCCTCAAGCTAGCAACCTATTTTTATAGCAATAAGTCAATACGAAATACACAAACAATACATATGAAAATATATGTCACATAATTATAGTAATCTAAATGGCCCACTCTTGTTTCTCAAAAATAAATAAATAAATGGCCCACTCTATATATGCTTTCAACTGAAACCCAAATTCTTTGTATTGGGCAAAGAAATATATACCGTTACTAATTGTAGCACTTTTCATGAAATCTCCTATTTCTGATATTAATTTAGAGGTTAATTCATTCTCAAAGAAAAAAAAAAAAAATTAGAGGTTAATTAGCGGGATTGGGAATGAACCTAGCGTCTTAATTCTCTATAAAATAAATAAATGCTAGCGGCTTCGAGCCTTTTATTTATTTATTTATTTTTTCCATTTTTAATAAGTTAGGGCAGTTGCCCTAGATGATAGATCTTACTATACTAGCAGTACAGCTTTTGGCAATGGTGGTTGTACGTGTAAATTGTAAGGTGTAAAGGCCAATATATATAGCATAGACAATGAATTACCTTATCTGTTAAAGCTCAAGCTGATGCAAATACAAGCATGACCAAAAAGACATGCTGTACAGAAGGGAAAAGTTCTAAAGCCGCTAAACAGTGTGTAGTTTAGGATAAGTGATTAGTGCCAAATTCTGTTATAAGCACTACACGTGTCATCACCGTATTGATTGGATTAATAGTTTTTATTTTTTATTTTTTATAAGAGATTAATAGTTTGTTAGATTAGGCGCCAAAACTTTGGTATTATCTCTATACCTATAGGCATTGTATCTCTCATTAATGATTATCCAAGATAGAAATTCAATTACAGAAATCTGTCTAGAAGTTATGCTATCCTAAGGTGCCCACTAAATTGAGTAAGAATTTTGAATACAACATTTAATAATACAATAAGCCAAAAGATGCAAGCGAAGAAAAATTCATCATCATGGTGTTTTTGATAATTTTTAAATCAGATTATTATAAGAAATTCCACAATTCCTTCTTAATGGTTCGTTTGGTTTGAGGGGAAAGGAGGGAGAGTAGAGTAAGGTAGAGTAGGTTTGGTCCAAAATTAACTTATTTTTAATCAACTCTACTCTAACCCCCTCCACTCTCCCTCCATCCAATTCAAGAAAAAATTGTAACAAAATGGGCTCATTTCACATGCTAAGAACAAATAAAACTCATTATAAGGTAGTCATCAGAAACATAAGAGTACCTGCTCTCTAAATTCCACTTCTGCTCTATAAATTGCATTTTTTTTCTTCTTGAGTAGGCAGAGCAACAACTTCAACCTGATCACACATGTACGATAATTATTCTCCACATAAAGTATATGTCTAAGCTAATCTTGCAAAAGAGCATGAGATCTTACATTTCAGAAATAATTTTAATGGAGTTTCCTTGTATGCTTGGGGCTTAGGATAGATTCCCATGGATGTATTTTGCTTTACAAGTAATTGCATCTATGGCTAAAGATGAAGAAGGGAGATTGTTGGCATGGCTTTGGGAAAAAGGAATGGTAATCTGTAATTTCTTCTTTAATTTTTCCCTCAATATATATATATATATATATAAAAAGAATGATCTTCAACTTTGAGACAATTGTTTTCTATTCTCTAAAATTATCAACTTAAGGGACTTCATTTTGTTTTCTCCTCTGCCTTTCAATTGTTTTTTTTCTTGAGAAAGTGAGTGAAACATTTCATCTTTCAATCATTGTCAAATATTCAACATTGTGCCAATGTTAGTGGGAACGCTTTCACAAAACCAATTGGTAGCTGATTAGTTTCAACTTTCAACTTGCTATAGACTTTTTAGATTATGTGTCGGTTTGGATTCGGCGTCTGCATTTTCAAACATGTGTTTTCTCTTTTTTTTTTTTTTTTTTTTTTTTAAGCCATAGTTATTGACTTTCAGAGACAAAATTCACTGTTTATGAACAGTGCATGCACTGTTCATGTATTTAAAAATATTAAAAATGAGTCCCACGGCACTATTCACACATTTAAAAATTATTTTACTACAGTGTTTTCAGTTTTTTAGTTTTAGTAACAATAAGTTCAATCCAAACGAACCCTATGTTCTCCACCTGCTAAATTAATCATAACCAATATTACATTGGTAGATTTCATATAGTTCTTTTTTTTTATCTTGAAAATTTCATAAAGTCATTTTTTACTGTATTAGATGGTAATTTTTTTTTTTTTTTAATTTATCTATTAATGACTTAGCGATATAATCTATTTCTTAAAACTCTTGCCAGTCGAGCCTTTGAAAGAAGATATTTATGCTACTTGCAAATAGAAATATGACATTATTGCAACGAGGTAGTATATCCTGTACCCGGCATATATGCCGGGTACCTCACAAGGAGGCAGGACTCACACTGTGGGGCCCACCTCTTTGTGAGGTACCCGGCATATATGCCAGGTACAAGATATACAAAATCTATCGCAACAAATTTGACATCTGTCTTGAGAGAAGATATTTGTACAATTTTCAAGAAGAAAATTTAAGCCAATTAATCAAGACATAATGGCACCATGGTGACAAGTTTGACCTGGAAGATACATCCTTTCAAGGTACAATAATGTCACAGACCTTTCATTTTACTAGTCAAGAGTCTGTAGAGAAGATATTTGTGCAACTTGCAAGAAGAAATCCTGTACCAATTAATCTGGACAAATATGGCACCATCCAACCAGCTTGACTTGGAAGGGACACCCTTTTTAAAGTGGGGTAAGACTTAAGAGAGGTGGCAAAATCAACCTAAACCCATTTGTCCACCCAAACCCATCCACTTAAATGAGACCCAAACCTACCCAATTATTAATTGAGTTAAATGAGTATTAACCCAATTAAACCCAATTAACATAAATAAATATTTATTGGGTTCTAATTGGGTACCTAATTATGATCCAAGTATCATTTCTACAAATCACCAAACTCTAAAATACCCCAAAACCACTAAAAATTACCAAAATACCCCTAAACTTAAAAAATGACCAAAATATCCTTGAAACCTAAAAAATGACCTAAATACCCCTAAAACCAAGAAATTGACCAAAATACCCTTGAAACTTGAAAATTACCAAAATATCCCCCAAACCCAAAAAATGAATAAAATAGCTCTAAAACCCAGAAAGTGACTAAAATACTTCTGAAACCTAAAAATTACCAAAATATCCCCCAAACCCAAACAATGACCAAAATACCCCTGAAACCCAAATAATGACTAAAATACCCCCGAAACCTAAAAATTACCAAAATACCGCCCAAACCCAATAAAATGACCAAAATACCATTGAAATCCAAAAAATGACCAAAATACCCCAAAAACTCAAAAAATGACCAAAATACACCCGAAACTTAAAAATTACCAAAATACCCTCGAAATATAGAAAATGGCAAAAATACCCCTAAAACCCAAAAGATGACCAAAATACTTCCGAAACCTATAAATGACCAAAATACCCCCAAAACCCAAAAAATGACCAAAATACCCCCGAAACCTAAAAATTACCAAAATACCCCTAAAACCCCAAAAATGACCAAAATACCCCCTAAACCTAAAAAATGATCAAAATACCCCTGAAATCTAAAAAATGACCAAAATACCATTGAAACCTTAAAAATACCCCTAAACCTTTAAAATGACCCAAATAAACCTAAAACCTCTAAAATGTCCACAAACAACTAGAAACCTCTAAAATTACCAAAAATATCCTAAAACCTCTAAAACCACCAAAATTGCTCTGAACCTATAAAACGACCAAAATACCCCATTTTTAGGGTATTTTGGGTTATTTCGATCATTTTTTAGGTTTGGAAGGTATTTTGGTCATTTTTTAGTTTAGGGGGTATTTTGGTCGTTTTTAGGTTTCTAGGTCATTTTGGTCAATTATTATGCTTCGGGGTTATTTTGGCCATTTTTAGGTTTCGGGGGTAATTTGGTAAATTTTTAGGTTTTGGGGTTATTTTGGTCAATTTTTAGGCTTCGAGGTTATTTTGGTTAATTTTTAAGTTTCGAGGGTATTTCGATCATTTTTTAGGTTTAGGTGGTATTTTGGTCAAATTATAGGTTTAGGGGGTAATTTGGTCATTTTTAGGCTTCTAGGTTATTTTGGTCAATTTTCAGGATTCAAGGTTTATTTTGGCCATTTTTAAGGTTTCAGGGGGTATTTTTGTCATTTTTAGGTTTTGGGTTATTTTGGTCAATTCCTAGGCTTCAGGGTTATTTTGGCCATTTTTAAGGTTTCGAAGGTATTTTGATAATTTTTAGCTTTCGGGGGTATTTTGGTAATTTTCTTGGGTTTTGGAGGTATTTTGGTAATTTTTAGGTTTCAAGGGTATTTTGGTCATTTTTTAAGGTTTTAGGGGTATTTTGGTCAATTTTAAGGTTTCGTTGGTATTTTGAAGGTTTTGGGGGTATTTTGATAATTTTTAGATTTCGGAGGTATTTTGGTCATTTTTGGGGTTTTAGGGGTATTTTGGTCATTTATAGTTTTGGGGTATTTTGATCATTTTTAGGTTTCGAGGGTATTTTGGTAATTTTAAGGTTTCGGGGTATTTTGGTCATTTTTGGGGTTTTGGGGGTATTTTGGTCATTTTTTGGGTTTCAGGGGTATTTTGGTCATTTTGTAGGTTTTTGGATTACTTTGGTAATTTTAAAGTTTTGGGGTATTTTGGTCATTTTTGAAGATTTTAGATTACTTTGGTCATTTTCACTTTAGGGGCATTTTAGTAATTTTGATAATTAGGTAATTAGGTGGGTTGGGGTTTACCCATAATAATTGGATTGGGTTGGGTTGGTTTTGGGTTAGAAGTAATTAGTTAAATGGATTTTAATAGGTAAATGAGTGTTATATACCCAACCCAATTATGCCCACTCCAAACCCACCAATTTGACACCCTTCAGACCGACTCGATAAGAGTTGGTACAGGCTTACATTTCAAAATTATGATTCCACACACAGCCAACTCTTTTTACTCTTGCTAGCCAAGAGTCATGAAAGAAGAAAAGTCTAGTACAAATTAATTAAGACAAGGATGGAACCGTCCAACAAGTTGTCATGGAATTTAGTCCATGGTCTCGAAAGAAGATAGTTGTGCAACTTGCAAGAAGAAAATTTTAATCTTCCACATAGAAGAGCTGCCAAATTTACCTTAGAATTAGTCAATGTAGAAATGTAGAATCCTAGAGCAAAATCCATAAAATTTAGGACTAATGAAATGCCATAGGTTGAATGCTTCAGGGAAGATAAGGAAAACCAATGGAGGAAAACATGGGTAACCAACATACATTGAGTGAAAATGACTTGTGAAAGTGGTGATACTTAATGAATAAATGCCGAGTGCCAACCTCCATGCTTTTGGAACTAAGGCTTTGTTATTGTTGTTGTCTTTGTTTTATGGGATACAAGAATTGGGTACCTGACGTTGTCCCTCTTTCTCTCTTTGGCAGTATTGCATACTAGGTTCTCATTAGTAGCACAATTGAGAGTTTCATTGAATAGTGAACAAGGCAAAGTGACAAGCTAGTACATTATAGAGTGATTTGATTCTAAAAAAAAAAAAAAAAAAAATAGAGTGATTAATTATTTTCTACAATTGTACCACCATAGAGTGATTTGATTCTCAAAAAAAAAAAAAAAAATAGATTGATTAATTATTTTCTACAATTGTACCACCATTTTTTTTTCTTTAAAAAGGAGCTCATTATGATTACTTAGAGTGATTATCAATTTTCCTTAATAAGTAATTAATCTGAATTTTTTTATTTATTTATTTATTTTTTTTGTAGTAAGAAGAGATCCCTTTTGCATACACAAAAATAAAAAATTGGGAGGTTATTTTATAGAAAATGAAAAAAATTTATTACTCATGTAAACCAGATACATCATACACTAAAAGTCCTTCTAGAATCAATATATAAAAGAAATTAGAAAACTGTTGTAAACATAATTATTTGTTGGGATTGGGAATGTTCTCAACCGTCTTTGTTCAGAATGGGAAAACAGATGCATCATCCACAAGAGCCTCTACCAATAGAGACATTAGATTTTCTCTTTTATCAGTACAGCAAAATATTTTCTAAGAACCTTAGCATATTGTGTTGTCAAATATTGTTCCGCATTTCTCATGTAAAATTGTAGCATTACTAGAAATTAAACTTTTTTTTCCTGATCCTGAATACAATGGTAGCAGCCAAGGGAGTACTTATAATTTTCAGGTAAACTGCTTACTCTAAAGAATCGCTATGTTAAATGCTCCAAACTTAGAATTTCTTCTTCTTCTTTTTTTTTTCGTTTTAAAATTTTTTTTTTTTCTTGTTTTGGGATTTTCATAAGAATTAAGCTCATGATCCCCCTTCATAACATCCTTTAACAGCCATCTACCAATACTTTTTGAGTTATTTTTGAAATCTATATTTAATATGGAAAATTATTAGGTACTCCCGAAATACCATAAATGCGTACTCCCCCTTTTTACATAAATGGTGAGTCCCACCATGAATTTAATTAGTGAGACTCACCATTCATGTGAGAGGAAGGAATACGCATTTATAGTACACCGAGAGTACACAATAATTTTCCATTTAATATAATATAATGCACACTGTTTAAATGTGTTATAGTACATATCACAATACTTTGTTTTCTTAAATACAGATTAACGTTGGCATTAATTTCTTAATCATACTGTTATGATTCTCCACTTACCAATCCATTTAGAAGACTATTTTAGCGTTCTTCTCGTTACATAAATGTGTTGGAAAGTGTTAATAGTCTGCACCATGGAGGTCCCATTGGTTCCAACTTCCAAATTCTCTGCGTTGGATGTTAAATTAGGGCCTATCAGTGGCTCACTCCAAGCTAAATAGCCCTCTATTTAACATAGCAGTTTTATATTCATGTTCTCCCCTATTTTTTACTATGAGTATGTACTTACCTACAAATTTCTTTCAATTAATTCTGATGTGTCTCTTGTAAGAAAATCACATTGTGCCTTAATACTATATATATATATATATATATATATATATATATATATATTCTTTGACACACTGCCATCCATTAGCGTATACACTTTCATGGCCAAGAAGAACAAAGGAAAACATCCAAAATTTGATTATTTGGTAAATACCTATTGAAAGGATACAACTTGGATTAGAAAATTGCAAATATACTGTTAGCTGTCAAGATGTTCATTGCAATTTGCATTAAGTAAATTTCAGCACAACTACATTAAATTTCACTTATTTGGTAAGGGTAAAAGATAAATTCAAAGTAGGACCCTGCAGTGGCAATGAGAAGCTAATTTATGAACTTATCCATTGACAAGTTTTGAGAAAGAAACAAGGAAGATATAGTTTATCAGACTCCAGGATTTGGAATGTAAGATTTGGATTTCGTTGCCAAAAATCAGGTTGTAGGATATTAAGGCCTTTTGGGAAGACACATCATATCTAATTCCATAGTGCTTAATACTAATTGAACTCGTGCTGAGTTTATTTATTAGACATGGACTAAAGATTTTATCATTATGAACAGTGCATATGACAAAAAAATTTAGTTTGTTTTTTTTATTTAGATGGGTGAGTTAGATTTATTGAAACAAGAATCAAAATACAAGAGGTTCAAAATAAGAAGCAACACAGAAAACACTTACCAAATATCAAAAACAGAACCTGCAATGAACTAGGCAGCAACACAGCAACAGTGAAAACAATACAGAGCAGAAATGGTGGCACCACAATCTTAGTATTTAAAGGTAGTAGAGGACACTCCCCAATCTGAACAAAGAATCTTGTTCATAAAAGTTTTCTTATTTGTTCTTTCTTTGCATGAATAAAGAAAACACTTTTTTTTTTATAGGTCAAATGTCATATACATTTATGTATAGTTTACTCTTTCACAAATTATATGCAAATGTCATTATATAGAATTTTTAGCCAATCAAAGCCATTACATGCGAGCATACCAATGAAACACTTGGCATAATCAAACCACTCTAATGACAACAAATACAATTCAACTAAAACATCACTTTTTGGGTAGCATGAGTTCAAGAGGTTCACATGCTTTATACAAAAAAGATAACACAATTACAACAATACAATAACAAAGGCGGCAAGCAGGGGAGAAACAACTATTGATGTTCTGGTTGGTTGAGCACTTGAAAATCCTTGAAACATTGGCATTTGAAGCCTGACTGTAAGAAAAATAGCAATATAAATTAAAAAAAAAATGTAATAGAAAAATGCAAAAAAGAGAATGATATAATAATATATGAAAGGGGAAATGCAGGCTTACCAACTATAATTCACAGGCAAGTACAAATTGAGCAGTCAAATGTCTTTCCTATTGCAATAAAAAAAATTGGTAATGTGAATTATAACATTAAAAGAATTTTCTACAAACTTAGAATTTTAATGGCTATTGTCCAATTATTGCTTCATGCTACTCGTAATGACATCTATAACATTATTGATTAGTTTCAAGCTAATTGGTAAAATAGAAGCAGTTTAGTTTTTAACAGTAGTATAAGAAAGAGGAAAAAACAGAGAAGATTGAAAGATTATAGCGACTATTTGGGTTGTTCCGGTTGGTTCAGAAAAGAACAGTGTCTTGTTCGATCAAGCACTTGAAAATCCTCGAAACATTGGAATTTGAAGCCAAGCCTAACAATATTAACAAGAGCAATATAAACAAAAAGATAAATGTAATAAAAAATGCAAAATGAAAAAGGTCTATAATGTGTGAAAGGGGGAAATTCAGGCTTAAATGTATGTGTGAAAGACTTTTGTAATTTATAGTAAATGTAAAAGAATAATAATAAACAAGTGGGTGGGAACATACTTGTAATTTCCTGAAAGTGGTGTGGGCACTTTGGTCCTCCATGAATAAACTTCGCAGACGCTTTAACAAAGTTGAATTACCAAGTGTGTACCAAATGTAGTCTTCTCCATGAGTCCTATACCAGAAGGTGACAAAGGGAATATGCTTGACTTTCCCAAAATTAGGGCCTTCATCTGGTTGCAGACTAAGAATGAATTCGGTCTGCATTTCCCAAAATTTCAATTTTTTTAGGCTTTTCAGATGGTGAATGCCAGAGGGCACCTCCTTTAGCAGTGGGGAGGGTCCAATTTCAAGCTTTTCAAGAAAAGGCAGTGCACCTTCATCTATTATCAACATATTCAATCCTTTCAAATTTCGAAGCATTAGATCCTTGAGTTTTTGGAAGCCTCCTCCCTCAATATGTAATTGTTCACCTCTATATCCATCGTAAAGCCGAAGACTCATTAAATTAGGCAAAGCTTGAAGGACCTTTAATGGATCTTCCATTAATTTTGACCAGTTTAAAACAATTAGAACTATACTCTTGAGTTTGGGAATCCATTCTGGCGACTTTTCTAGTCACCCTGATAGGACAAGAGTTTGTATGAGGGGAGGAGGAGAAGGCAACAATTGCAAATTAAGAACTTCTTCCTCACTTGTTGCTTTAATTTCCAATGACTGAAGATGGCTCATTTTCTGTATCGCAATGCACAAATCCATCCCATTCTCTTTCTTCAATTTAGAGATCGCCAACTTCCTCAACTGTGCCAAACTTCCCAATTCTGTTATAAGTGTAGCGTTGGTGGCTTCAATTATTTCAAGCTTCTGTAAGGACTCTAAACGCCGAATGCCATTTGGTATCTTTATCCCATGGAAAGAATCTATATTGAAATTTATATCTCTATTATTATGGTAGGCCACAAGATATTGCAGCTTGCAAAGCCCACTTATCTCTGTTGGAATTTCAGACACAAGGGAACATTTCAAATCCAATATCTCTAGATTGTGCAATTTACCTATGGACTTTGGAAGGATTTGCACTTTTGTATCTTTTAGGCTTAAATATCTTAGATGGAAAAGGTTTCCCACTTCTTTAGGAATGTAATCAATTGGAGCACCTTCACAGTCCATTACTTTCATTAACTTGAAGTTTGCAAAACAAGTAGTAAGAAAAAAATTAGGCACTTCATCTACCCTAGAAATAAGAATAGGACGAGTTTGAGAATTAGTAATACTCTGCAAACGAGTATTTACATTGTTTTGAATTGAGAGGCGTCAAGCAGTTCTCTGAAAATTTGAGTAATTTGTCATTGAGACAAGATTGAAACTCAGTTCCTCTAACCTTGAAAGAATGACCATGAACTCGACAAAGTCGAATTCTCCCAATAAAATCTTCCTCATCCACTTGAACCAAGCTTTTGAGAATAAGTTGGTTCAAGTTGTCTTGTGCAACGTCTTCCGATGTTAGCCCTTTCTTTTCTTTGACAAATCCTTCAACTATCCATAGTCGAGTTAGTCTTCCACAATCAATGGCGTAATCCTCTGGAAACATTCTAAAATATAAAAAACATGCTTTGAGGTTGTAAGGTAGATCATGATAATTGAAAGATAGAATTCTAATGATACTTCTAAGACGTAAATTAGTCTCAAACTCTGAACTAAGACTATCAAGAACTTTGCTCCACTTAGAGATTACCTTGGCTTTGGTTGAAAAAAGACCAGCTATAACTACAATTGCTAATGGTAACCCTCCACGTCTCTTAACTATGCCATGAGAAAACTCAACAAAATTTGGAGGACATTGCCCCCCTTCACGTTGGAATGCCTTCTTGCAAAAGAGCTTCAAGGCATTTTCAAAAGGTAGAGATGGTAGCTTGTACACATAATAATGAAGCGATTCATTGCTAGAAGGAGCAACATCCTCATTTCAAGTTGTGATTATTATTCTATTGCCTTTGTCATTATCCGGAAAAGCACATTTTAGATGGTCCCATAATCCTGTATCCCATATATCATAAAAAATTACTAAATACCTTTGTTCACATAAATAGGTCCTCAATTCTTCAATTAGTGATGACGCTTTCATTATGTCAATTTCCCTAGGAGCAAACCCCTTCCTTGCCTTGTAGAATTGCTTGACCGTATCCCTTAATAGCTCCTCCATCTTGTATGATTGAGACACAGTGATCCAAGCACGACGATCAAAGTGTGGTGCCACCTTATCATTGTCATACACTTTCTTGACTAGAGTGGTCTTCCTAAGGCCACCAATGCCAGCCACTGAAAACACCATGCGATTAGATGGTCCTTCTATCAGCCAGTTTATCAATTTGTCTCTATGAGACTTAATGCTCACAACTTCAACTTCCTCATTGAAAAGGGATGCCATTCGAGGATCATGCCATGTGTCATTTATAGCATCATTGCTAGATGTGCTTTGCTCTATGGCATTAAAGCCATATCTTTCAACACTCTTTTTGATGTCGTCGAGTATCTTTTTGATACCTTGAATTTCAGAAGCTATCACATGTCGAGCTTTTAGGTTTGTGGTAATGTGAAAAATCTTCTTGAGGAAATAAAATCGTTGCCTTTGCCTAAGACCTTGTTTTACAAAAAGAAGTATGTATTTATCAATGACATCTTCTATGTGATAAGCTTCTTCCCTCACCTGTTTTACCCATGTCTTTGCTACTTGCTCATGCCATGCTTCTCGGCCTTTATATCTACATCCCTGAGAAAAGACTGAATCATTTCCATTTCACGTCTAATGCTTGTAACTTCTTCATGGACACCTGTAAGCAAATTCGCTTCTTCGATTAACAATGGAATCAAATTTTGAATAACTAGGCTTACTGCACTTTCTGCCATTTTCCCTTCTTTCTTGAAACACTGCCCATAGTTAATTGCATATAAACCAGTAAGTTACCAATGTTACAGAAATAAAATCATATTCAACAGTAAATGGGGGAAAAATTGGCTTTGTTTCACAATTAATATTACCTTGTGAGCAGGAAGGTCAAGGTCCTTGCTTTCAATAACTGTCCAAATTTGGTGCTCACTAAAAGAAAAACGTCGTGCAAGACCACAGCTGCAATGGAATCAAAGAATTGTTGCCTCGAGCCAGCAAACTACTTTTATAACAATAATTCAATACGAAACGCAAACACTACACACGAAAATATATGTCAAATGATTGTAGTAAGCTAAATGGTCCAGCTCTTCGTATGCTTTGAACTGAAACCCAAATTCTTTGTAATGGGCAAAGAAATGTATATCATTATAAACAGTGGTACTTTCAAGAAATCTCTTCTTTCTCATGTTAATTTAGATGTTATGAACCTGCTTGGAGCCTTGTAATCTTTTCTCTCTTTTCTTTTGGGTGTGGCTAAGTTAAGTGTAATTGCCCCCCAGATCTTTCTAGCTATACAAGTTTTGGCCACGTTGGTTGTGCATGTAAATTGTAAGATGTAAAGGCGTATATTATAGAGTCATAGACTATGACTTGCCTCATTTACTTTTATAGGATTGGTTAAACTAGTCATTAAATAGTATGAAGTATGGTATGAGAGAATATATATATATATATATATATATATATATATATATGAAACTTTTAAATCAATACAAAAAAAAAAAAGTCAAATCACAGAATTTTTAAAAACAAAAAAAAATTGATCTGTTTAAAGAAGAGTAAAATTTTTAATCAGAATTTGTGTGGCGTTGGTTTTTTTTTTTTTTTTTTTGGGTTAAAAGTATGACTTCTAATTAGTTTTACTTAGCATATAAAAAAAATCATATATATCTATACACACACATATATCTGCGTGTGTGCATAAGAAAAAAAAAACTTTGTTATTAAAAAAATCTTCATAGGTTATAAAAATAATATAAACTAAATAATAAAACTTCTTTTGAATTTCTAGAATTTCTTGGTTGTATAATGTTTATAGGAGCAGTATTTTTTAAAATTTTTGAATTTCTAAAATAGATTTTTACGTTGAGTTGTTAGTTAATTCAAAGACTTATAGTGTGTTGCATTATATAAAGAGGAAAAATGAAAAAAAAAAAAAAAAAATATATATATATATATATATAGAGAGAGAGAGAGAGAGTGTCCACTTGGCACAAACACAAACCTATAGAATAGAATTCTAATTATATAGTATATGATATATTTTTTAGGGGAAACTTTGACCATTTTATTAAGAATGCACTAAATCAGTATGATAAACATCTTCAACATTGGAGAAACATACTCCAGCAAGATTGTGAAATTTATTATGAATTTTTAGGTGATGATAATTAAATGTTTGATTAGTATATAATATCACAACTTTTGTATATTTTTGCCGAATGCCATTAGTTTTACATGGAATGATTCTTTGTGGTATACAAATTTTAGTCATAGCTTAAACAAATTCTATTACTTTCATTAGCAATGACTTATCTTGGGAAATAAAGTTAATTTTTTGGATTTTTAAAAATATTTGGTAATAAGGTTAATAATAATTTTAATGTCTTGTCTTATAATGAGTCAAATTGCAAAATTTATATTTTATTACTTACAACCTCATTAACTGCTAGGGGCAAGTTCCTTGAATATATATATATATATATATATATATATATAGACACACTAGTTTAAGACCCATGCATTGCACGGGTTTAGGTACAAACTAATAAAACGTATAATTTTATTTTAAAAGATAGCTAAATGAATTATTATTATATAATTGAAAGTAAAAATCTAGCTATATGTGTGTATTTTTCAGTCAAAATGCCCCAATAAAGATGTAAGTTTTCTTTTTTTTTTTTTTTTTTGATGGAATAAAGACATAAGTTGGTGTAACATCAACTCAATGAACTTACATTAGTCTAAAAATAAAAATATAACTAATGTTTTTTTTTTTTTTTTTTTTTGAGAGGAATGTTGTTGAATGACTAAAGAATGAATAAATAATTATAATCTTATATAAATAAATATAATCACTCCAAAAGCACTTATTATAACCATATATAAATATAATCACTCCAAAAACATTGTTCACTAAAAGTGCTTAAATAGTATTATTTAAAAGCCAAAAAAATATATTTATATATATACTTACTTTCAAATCCAAACTATATAGATCTATCTTTCTAATTCTAACTATGCCATGAAATTGTTTGTAACTCTAAGCAATGACACTCCTAATACAGAAATCATTGTTCATTCATAATCATTTTTCTTTTTAATCTTGTAAGTCTTGTTATTTCAACATTGTTCAACTATTTAACCCAAAAAATATATGTGGCAAACAACTATAATATACACAACCAAACCAAACTAACTATATATATTATTTGAAAGACAAATTAAGTGCATGTAAAGTGTAAAAAAATACTTACATGTAGGTCGGTGGTGGTGGTGTCTTATCCCTATCTAGCTAATTCTTGTTACAATCCATTTGTTTCATATGGATGTCTATGTGGTATTTCATATGAATTAGTATTACAATTGTTGGTTTTGGTAGTTAGAAGTTAGCACATGCATAGTAGTTAATGATTAGCAAATCACTTTGAAGTTTTTTTAAAACCAATCCATTAAAAAAAGTTAGTGGAGTTTAAATCACCTTAATAAATTAAGGTATATTCAATATTTTTTTTTGAAATCATGTTAATAAAAAGTTACTGATAAAGTCATAAAATTGTTATTAATAAACGTTTCTTAGGCTTATCTATTTAGCTTTGTTGCCAAATTGATATCAACTCTTTTATTTTATTTATTTATTTATAAGAATATAACACAACTAAAAACCTATAAACAATAATTTAAATTTAATATTAAGAATATCAAACTAATTTAAAATTAAGAAACTAACAAAAATCATAAATTAAGATATAAATGTAGAAAAAGAACAAAGAATATACCAATTTGTTTCCTCTATCACTTTGAGAGATGAAAGTGTGAGTAAGTATGAGTATGTAACGAAAACCTGAACCACTTATTGTAGAAGATAACAAATGAGTACAAAATTTTAATATTATGAATTGGGTTAATCTATCTATTAATTTCTAATTTAATTCATGAAGATAACAAATGAGTATAAAAGTTTAATATTATGAATTGGGTTAATCTATTTATCAATTTCTAATGCAGAATTCATGAATTTAAGTACTTGTGTGAGAAGTTTTTATTAATTTTGTTTGAAGTTAAAGAAAAATACCTTCAATAAAATGAAAAAATAATAATAGTAATAAATAAATAAAAGAATTCATACAGCTACGTGTGGTCATAGGATTTAAGTATTCACATATTAGAGTAAGCTTATATATAGAGGTAGAGTTCCATTTGATATATAACTTAAATCCCATTGAAATTAAGATTTTTAATTTAATCAATGTGTTTGTTGCTATCCCATAAAAAAGAGGAATAAAAAAAAGGTCATATACGTATAAGTATATATGTAAACTCCTTCATTATATATAGAATTTTAAGGAGAAGGTGTTTACTTTAAACTCAAATACTTAGGAGTATTATGTTATTTACAATATTTTTTTATTAGTTTATCCAAAAAAAAGTTTGGTAAATCGGTATGTAGTATGAACAAATAACGTTGTTGTTTGTCTGTTTGTTTGTTTGTTTTTTTTTTTACTTATGACTGTGTAGTAATATAATTTAAGTAAAAATAAATAGTATGAAATAAATTAATAATAGAAGGATTCGATGAAGAATTTGAATTGTAATCAAATTAAGATTTCTATCAACTTAAAAATTAAAGGAGAAGAAGATAAGAACAAAAATTGTATCTATTTTTTAAAGAAAATCTAAAAAAATTTTACAATTTGGTGAAACTACTTAGTGCAACCACAGCTTCTAAACTCAACTTTTATATAATATATGATATGAGAGAGAGAGAGAGAGAGAGAGAGAGAGAGAGAGAGAGAGAGAGATCTTTTTTTTTTTTTTTTCCCTTTTCTTTTTAAGGTAAACAGAGACATGAAATTTCTCTCTCATTTGCTCACCAAAGATGTTTGTTTGGGCAGAGACATTCCAAAGATATTTGGAGGAGTTTCTAATTTTTTGCTAGGTTTGTTTGGATGATTTTTCTTTTTTTCTTTTTTTAAATTTAAATTTTAACAATATTTTTCAAGCTTTCTTGTATTTGGTACATGGTAGCAATAGCATTGAAAAATATGGTTAAGAGGAAGGATAAATTACAGTTTACACAAATGTGGTTTGGCCGAAATTTAAGTTGCCTATTTGTGGTTAGAAATTTGACACTTTATCCACCTGAAGTTAGTTCAGTTAAAATTCCGTAACATATCTTTGTTAAAAACATGGCTAAATATGTAATTTTGCTCCACTTTTGTGTCTCTCTCCTTCAAAAACACAAAAAACATAAAAATATAATATCAAAAAGGATCCAACGGAAAACTTTTATCATGAGATTTCAAACCACAGGTAAACAATTTAAATTTCGGTAAAATCTTATGTGGGTAAAGTGTCAAATTTCAAACCACAAGTAAGCAACTTAAATTTCGACCAAACCATAGGTAGGCAAGTTGTAATTTGCCCTAAGAAGAAAACTTAAGTTGGTCAAGAGAAAACAAAAGTAGGGCTGTGATGCAAATCACGTTATGAAGAACAAAGAGTTTTTATTGTTTTCCTTTTCCTATTTGAATTAGGATTTATTTACTCTAGTACTTTGAATTAAAATCCTTTTCCTAGTTGAATTGAGATTTTAATTGTTTTTCTTTTCCTAGTTAAATTGTTTTTCCTTTCTCTAGTAGAAATAGGTTTATTATTTCTTTTCCTAAAAGGAGTAGGAGAAATTCTATTCCTATAAATACTCTTTATAGAGTGATTATTTATGTTATGTGTGTTTTTGAATAAAAGTTTGCTAGAGAGGTTTTCTCTATTATTTTGCCTATTAGCCTAGTGTTCTTGTAGAACTTAGGTTTAGTGGAAGAGTTGCAGTATTTTTGTGTTATAGATTCTGCTTCTACACACCTACGCTACATCAGTTGGTATTAGAGCCCAGGTTAGGTTCCTACCATGGCACGAGGATCACGTGGGGGAAGGCACGCTACTGTAGATGGTGAGTATGAACGCGATGAGATTGCACGCAATACACAACTAGAGGCACGCTGTCAGCGGATGGAAGAGCAGTTTGAAGCGCTAACAAAGCAGCTTGCTGCCTTAGCCATTGTTAACCAGCCTCGAAACCGTAGTCCAACTCTACGTTTTGTGGAGGAAGATGAGGTAGACTATAATGTTGAGGATGAGATGGAAAATCCGTTTGCTGGACATAGAAGGAGGAAGGAGAAACCCTTGGTTTCATACAATTCAAACAGATGGGAATCTGGGTTCAAATTAGATATTCCAGAGTTCAAAGGTTGTTTACAACCTGAAGAATTCCTAGATTGGGTAGCTGCGGTTGAAGAAATTTTGGAGTTTAAGGAGGTGCCGCAAGACAAAAGAGTTTCTTTGGTGGCGACCAAATTCAGAGGACGTGCTGCTGCATGGTGACAACAATTAAAGCAAAGCCGTATTCGCCAAGGTAAGTCTAAAATCAATACTTGGGAAAAATTTTTGAAACATATGCGTGCTGCATTTTTGCCCCATAATTATATGCGTACATTATATAAACAATTACACAATCTTAAGCAAGGTACACAATCTATAGATGAGTATACTCGAGAGTTTTATCAACTTGTAGCTAGAGTTGACCTTGCAGATTTGGAAGATCAATTAGTTTCACGTTATATTGGAGGCATGAGGCAACAATTTCAAGATACTTTGAATTTATTTGACCCAATTTCTGTTTCTGAAGCCCATCAGAGAGCTTTGCATTTAGAGAAGACGATGAATAGGAGGACTAACATGGTTTCAAATAGTAGAGGCAATCGACTACCACCAGTAGCTCCTCCTTATGATGCAATTACACAATTTACACAAGGAAAATGCTAAGCTAATCAAGCTAATCCACAACCCAACCGTACTGCAGCTAGTATTTCTGGCTCTCGATGTTTCAAGTGTGGTGAGGCAGGGCATAGAATGGCTGATTGCAAGAAGGGTGGCCGGTATGGTAAGGGTTTATTTATTGAGAGTGAAGAATGTACTGATGATCATTTAAATACCTTTGAGCAAGAAGCTGTTTATGATGCTGAAGAGGAAGAGGAGTATGTGCAGGGGGATGATGGCCCTTTGTTAGTTACAAGAAGGGTGTGTTTCACACCTCGCAAATCTGAAGGCGAGAATTGGCTCCAAAGCAATATCTTTCAAACTACATGTACTATGGGGGGCAAGGTATGTAGACTTGTTATTGATTCTGGAAGCTGTGAGAATGTGGTATCAGAAGAGGCTGTTCAAAAATTGGGATTAGCAACAGAGAAGCACCCTAACCCTTACAAACAATCTTGGCTCAAAAGGGGCCATGAGGTAACTGTATCTAAATGTTGTTTGGTTTCTTTTTCTATTGGGTTGAAATATAAGGATAGTGCATGGTGTGATGTGGTAGTTATGGATGCATGTCATCTTCTCCTTGGTAGACCATGGCAATATGATAGAGAGGTTCAACATAATGGTAGGAAGAATACATACAGTTTCATGTTTGGTAGCACAAAAATTGTGTTGTTTCCCTGTAAGGAGATTGAATCTAAGCCAACTTCAGGAGGGGGTAAGAATCTCTTAGCTAAAAAGACATTTGTTGAAGAGATGTTTGACAGGGTTGGTGTTTGTATTATTGGGAAAGGAGAGCTCAAAGGGTAGTGTAGTACCAAAGGCTGTGCAATCTTTATTAGATGAATTTGCAAACGTATTTCCTAATGATCTACTTGAGGGGTTACCGCCACTCCGAGATATACAACACCAAATTGATCTTGTACCATGTTCTAATCTACCTAATCGCACACACTATCGCATAAGCCCAAAAGAGCATGAAGAACTTAGAAGACAAGTAAAGGGTTTGTTGTTAAAATGGCACATTAGAGAGAGTCTTAATCCCTGTGCCATGCCAGCCTTACTCACATCCAAAAAGGATGGATCATGGCGAATGTGCGTAAACAGTCATGCCATCAACAAAATTACAGTCCGGTATAGATTCCCTATTCCTTGGTTGGATGATTTGCTTGATCAGTTGAGTGGTGCTACAATGTTTTCTAAGCTGGATCTAAAAAGTGGGCACCATCAAATTCGAGTACGTCCTGGTGATGAGTGGAAGACAGCATTCAAGACACGTGAGGGGTTGTATGAGTGGCTAGTAATGCCATTCGGACTTTCTAATGCTCCTAGCACCTTCATGCGTGTTATGAACCAGATTTTTCGCCCCTTCATCGGCAAGTTTGTTGTAGTTTATTTTGATGATATCCTGATATGTAGTGCCAATATTGATTTACATCTCCAACATCTTCGAGAGGTACTTATAGTTCTAAGTAGGGAGAAATTTTATGCTGCCATAGCCAAATGTTCTTTTATGACAGATAGTGTTTTATTCCTTGGATATGTGGTGTCTAAGGATGAACAATCAGTTGATGAATCAAAGGTTATTGCTGTTAAACAATGGCCAATACCAACCACAGTCCACGAGGTCCGTAGTTTCCATGGGTTGGTGTCATTCTACCGACGATTTATCCCTGACTTTAGCACCATCATGGCATCGATTACAGATTGCATGAAGGCTAGTAAGTTTTTGTGGACAACTAAAGCCACAAAGGCGTTTAATCAGATCAAGGAAAAGCTTACTACAGCACCTATTCTAGCTCTTCCTGATTTCTCTCAACCATTTGAGTTACATTGTGATGCATCCAAGATTGGAATTGGAGCTGTTCTTAGTCAAAATGGCAAACCAGTGGCCTACTTTAGTGAGAAGTTGAGTGGGTCAAAATTGAATTACAGCACTTATGATTTGGAATTTTATGCAATAATTTGCACTTTGAAGCATTGGAGTTCTTATTTGGCCTATCATGAGTTTGTCCTCTATTCTGATCATGATGCTTTGAAGCATATCAATAGCCAAGACAAGCTCTCATCTCGACATGCAGTTTGGGCTGCTTAAACTTCAACAATTTTCTTTTGTCATCAAGCATAAGTTCGGAGCGTTGAATAGGGTGGCAGATGCTCTTAGTCGACGGGCCTCTTTGCTCATCACAATGCAAACCAAAGTGCTGGGGTTTGATTTATTTCGTGAGTTGCTTTCTAGTGACCCATACTTTGGCCCTATAATGGATGATGTGGCAACAAGAAAGTGATTTGACTTCCTTATACACGATGGTTTCCTTTTTAAAGGGAATCAACTATGCATTCCTGATAGTAGCCTACGCTTAATGGTTATTCAAGAGCTGCATAATGAAGGCCATATGGGACGTGATAAAACCATGAAGTTTATGACAGACTCTTATTTTTGGCCAACCATGCGAAAGGAGATTACCAAGTTTGTTAAGAGGTGTCGTATTTGTCAAGTTTCCAAGGGCACCACAACCAATGCTGGCCTATATATGCCTCTTCCCGTACCAGACCAGCCATGGATTCATGTCAGTATGGATTTTGTCTTGGATTACCGCATACACAACGAGGTAACGATTCAATTTTTGTTGTTGTGGATCGGTTTTCCAAAATGGCCCACTTTATTGCTTGTAAGAAGACCTCAGATGCAGTTAATGTTGCTCAACTTTACTTTAGAGAGGTCTATCGCCTCCATGGCTTGCCACAATCAATTGTTTTAGATCGTGATGTGCGTTTTCTTAGTCACTTCTGGCGTTGCTTATGGTGCTTGGCCAACACCACACTTAATTTTAGTAGTGCCTATCATCCTCAAACCGATGGTCAAATAGAAGTGGTAAACCCTTCCTTGGGCAATTTACTTCGAAGCTTGGTGAGTGATCATCTTAAATCATGGGATCAGCGCTTGTACCAGGCAGAATTTGCTTACAACCGTTCTGTTAATTGTAGCACTGGCTTCAGTCCCTTTGTTATCACTTATGGCTACAACCCACGCGCACCACTTGATTTGGCTCCCATCCCTGACTTGAAGTGTGTCAATGTGAAAGCTAAGGATCTAATCGCACAGATTCAAGAAATTCATACAGCTACTACTAAGCATTTACAGGAGACTTCTGCTAAGTACAAACAAACTGCTGACAAGAAACGTCGAGTAGTAGAATTTGAGATTGGTGATTTTGTTTGGGAAATTTTGACCAAAGATCGCTTTCCTATGGGAGAGTACAACAAACTAGCTGTTAGAAAGATTGGTCCTTTGGAGATTCTTGAGAAAATTAATCCTAATGCCTATCGATTGAAACTTCCAAGTCATATGCGTACATCTAACGTCTTCAATGTTAAGCATCTTGTTCCATATCGAGGAGAGAATTCCAATCCAGACTCCAAACTCGAGGACGAGTTTCTTCCAACCCAGGGAGGATGATGCAAATCACGTTATGAAGAACAAAGAGTTTTTATTGTTTTCCTTTTCCTATTTGAATTAGGATTTATTTACTCTAGTACTTTGAATTAAAATCCTTTTCCTAGTTGAATTGGGATTTTAATTGTTTTTCTTTTCCTAGTTAAATTTTTTTTCTTTTCTCTAGTAGAAATATGTTTATTATTTCTTTTCCTAAAAGGAGTAGGAGAAATTCTATTCCTATAAATACTCTTTGTAGAGTGGTTATTTATGTTATGTGTGTTTTTGAATAAAAGTTTGCTAGAGAGGTTTTCTCTATTATTTTGCCTATTAGCCTAGTGTTCTTGTAGAACTTAGGTTTAGTGGAAGAGTTGTAGTATTTGTGTGTTATAGATTCTGCTTCTACACACCTACGCTGCATCAGGCTGTAAATGAACCAAATCGATCATGAACAACTTGGACTCGGCTCAATAAAAAGCTTGTTCATGTTTGTTTGTTTATAAATAAACCAAGCGTGAGCCTTAGTTTTAGGCTAATTTAATAAACAAGCCAAGCCCAAACAAAAAGATTTTTCACGAACAAGCTCGTGAGCTATTAGACTTGATACAAAACAATTCAAGTATAAACTCATTTATAAGTATATATGTATTAGCTAAATATACTCATTACACATAATTTAATAATAACATAGCCAATATTTATTTTTTTATTTTTTGAGAAGGAAGACTTTTATTGAAAGAAACTAAAGAGTGGCCAAATCGGCCTGAACAAAAGGTAAAGTGCGAGATGGAACAAGCTTGTTAGTATTTTCTTATTCATAATAGTTACAAACAAGTATTTTTATAATTCTTCACCATCTAACGTGAATGTAAAATTTGTATTTTAAACAATTGTTGAAGCCATAGACAATAAGTGATGAATGAATGAATTTAATTATGTAAAATTTTTATTTGAATAATGGCTAGTCATAAATAGGACTTAGTACATGATAGAATGAATATACTATTTTTTATTTTATTTTAATTTTAGAGATTTAAGCATTTGATAATGTAATTTTTTTAGATCTAAAACTCAAAAGCTTGACCTAAGCTCGAGTCTGAGCTTGATATTAAGCTTGAGCTTGACTTGACTAATTGATCAAGCCAGCCAAACTCAAGCTTTTTGACCTTCCAACGAGTTCAAGCTCAAACACTATTTTTAGGCTTGTCACGAGCTCGAGTCAAGTTTGAGCTTTTGACTTTTCCTAATAAGCCCAGCTTGAACATACACTACTCGATAAAGTTCGACTCATTTACTACCCTAAACAAAAGTAAAAATTTGACCTTTGCAGCCTCAGGATAATAACACAGATTTGGCTAAAAAGAGTATAGGTAGTTAATAGTCTTGTTGAAAATATTCAGGATTGTAATTTCTCCTATCTATAGTAATTATTATATATATGTAACTATTTTTTTTTTTTTTTGGGTCTCTAAAACTTGACTAATTGATTGTTTTTCATTCCTAAATTATTATTATTATTTTTTCATCTTCAAACTAGTAGAAAGTTTTTTCAATAATCTCTGCTCCTTATTTTCACTCAGCCCAACCCAACTTGAAATTCAGCCTATTTACTAGGTCCTGAGCTCCATAAGATAAAATACTAAAAATAATAGTACTTAAAAAAATAAAAATAAAATAATAGCCATCAGTCATCACCGCCCTTGTAAATCATATATATATATATATATATATATTCCATTCACTCTCATTTCTGTTTGGTTAGCGAGAAATCTCAAACAGAGGGGAAAAAAAAAACCCAGAATATCGCGTGTCCTAGATATCTCTCATCTTAAAAAAGAAACCCACCTCCCAATTTTCGGTCTTGTTTGGGAATTCGGCTTTCTTACGGCTCTTTGTACGCACAGCCAAGGCTGAGGCAAACAAAAGCCACCATTTTTCACAAGGTAATTCTCTGTTCTGTTAATGATTTATGTGCTTATTATTTTTAGTTTCTTAAATACTTTTAATTAATATTTCTTCTCTCTTTTTGTTTGTGTTCTGTCTTTATACTATGTTTCTGGATTTTTCCGATGTCTCGGGTTAAGAGTAGTAGGCAGAGCAATTTAATATATACGCTCATTTTATCTTTTCTCTTTTAGAGTGAAAACTTCTGTCAGTTAATGCTCAGCTTTTTTTGTTTATTTTTTTTTTTTGGCAAAGAAGGGGAAGGGGATTCATGTGGTTGAAATCTTTGTTTTTCCTTTGTTAATTATTATTGTAATGTGTCTTTCCAAGTTCACATCTATGGCATTTGTTGTCATGTTAATTCTGTCCTTGTTGAACAAGGAAACCCACTGTTAATTCTAATGAGAAGAACAAAGGAACTAGTTAATGATGCATTATTACTTTATTTTTCTGTTCTTGTCATGTCCATCCATTGCTTCCCAATTTGTGATACAAGTCTAGTGACAATATTTTTCACAACTGTTGATATGGTCTGTAAAGTCATATCAATGGTAGACATAGGTGAAAGTGATATTGCTCCATTTAGAATTGATCACGTTAATAGATATGAGATTTAAACATTTGATATTGAGCATGAACTTGACTTGACTAATGAAGCTAGCCGACCTCAAGCTTTTAGAATCTTTGACAAGCTCAAGTCAAAAAATTGTTTGTAGGCTTTAATCAAGTTCAAGCGGAGTTTGAACATGCTATCTTTATTATCAAGCCAATCTTGGCCTTTCTATACTTGGCTTGGGTTGATTACAGCCCTACTAGTTGAAGTTCTACGTATATTTCTCTGTTTTTTTTCCCTATGTTTTCTCAGGGACCAAAAGCAGCATGACCAAGACGTTTTGAATTTAAAGTTGTACTCTTTGTGCTGGAAGATTTCATCTTAGTTTATTATTTTTTTGGCATTTTATTAGGATGTCTTGTAATCAAAAAGTAAAATTGTATTGACTTTGAATTCTTTGTTTCTTTATTACTGAAAGGAATTATCAATGTTGAGCTTATGTATTGGGTTTGTATGATTGTTTCGCTCTATTGGGGTCTTAGAGATTGTTTTGATTCAATGATTATCTCAAATAAGAGCAAGGGGTTTCTCATATTATTGCATTGGAATAAAAGGTGACCTTTTCCATTGTAATGTTTTGAGTCATTTTCTCTTTTGCAAACACAGAGATATGAGTATGGTTATCAAAATGTGAATTGTATTGTGAATCAAATTTTTCACTTTTTTGTGTTGTGTATCTTACTATATAAAATTTATAAAAAGAATTACAAATGTACATATAAATGGTATGTTTAATAAAAAATTGAAATATATATGATGTTGACTGCAAATAGCATCACCACCTTGCCTCAATTACCACTAGGTATATTTGATGACCACCTTCATGTAATCTAGCTGTTTAGTGCAAACGTGTTCTTTGGTTTCTAAAGGTGCAAAAGAAAGAAAGAAATATATATATATATATATATATATATATATATATATATATATATATATATTTATTTATTTATTTATATAAACCTAAGTAGATGATATAATGAATGACTAGGATATGAGTTAGAGTTTTCCTATATACAGCAGCAGGTGGTGCTTTACATTTTTTTTTTTTTTTTTTTTTGAGAATCAGGTGGTACTTTACTTGATTATTACTTTTGAGGAATTTCATGCTTTTGACCCCCGCATTATTGTTATGTTAGGTGCATTGGACACTTGGCAGTTCAAACATTGGAAAATTCATAGAAGCTTGGAGGCAAAATTGGACTAATTTAGATAGGATGTGGTTTTGTTTACTTGAGTTGTGTGGTGTTATTTTCAGCTCTGTCTCTCTCTCTCTCTACACATGCACCATTGGGTTAGAACTCATTGGCAATGTTTTTCATCTTTCGATAGGGAATGAAGACCCCTTGCATGAACAACTCTTTTGCTACTAGAGAATCGCTGTAGTTCTATCTAATTTACTCTCTGTTTTAAGATGATTAGTTCTCAACAAGAAAAGGGCTATTCTTCTTAATTTGAGTTTTTATTGTAACATTATCTGTGAAATACACACCGTTACAATTTAATCCAAAGCTTGATGGGTTTAGTCATGTATAAGGGTGCAGGACAAAAACTATTCCTATTTATAAATGACTCTTGCTGCTGTATGACCTTTGCTTCCCTTTTATTTCTTTTTATAGGAATGATTTTAATTTTATTATATATGAATTTTATAATAATTATCTTTTTTTCATATCACAAGCAATGGCAGGGAATGTAACATTTTTTGGTCTGTTTGTGTATAACATTTTGGAATATGTCTACTATTTTAGATCATCTGATTCCAAATTAAAATCTACAGGATACCTAATTTAGGATTTATCCTAATGTCTTTTATGTTTCTTTTCCCATCATTAATTTCATCAATATTGTTCCTTGATAAATTTTATTTGTTTCTTGTCATTGTGTGAATTCTGCTCTAGCATGCTGCTATTTTGGCAGGTTGTTGTTCCATAACAATCAAGATGCTGATGTTGACTGCAAATTCTGTTGCCACCTGCCTCAAATACCACTAGTTATACATGATGACTGTTTTCTTGTAATCTAGCTTTTTAAGTACAATGATTTAGAATGTGTTCTTTGGTCGCTAAAGGTGCAAAATAGAGGGCTCTTTTTCATTTTATTTTTATTATTTTTTATTTTTTTGAAAATGAAGATGATATAAGAAATGACAAGGAAATGTGAGTTAGATTTTCTCTTAGATATAGCCAGTACAACCCCTAGATTAGTGTGATCCAAGTTCTCATTCGGATCAAATCAAGTTGAATCCTAACAAAAGATGGTGGTTTACTTGATCATCACTTTTTAAGGAATTCATGCGTTTGGCCCCGTGTTATTTGTTATAATTATGAAGACGAAGATTAGAGTGTGAGAGATAGAGAGAAACAGAATATATTCCTATAAAAAAAAAAGAGGGAGATAGAATAAATGTTTCATTTAATTCATCATTCCTTTTTGGTGTCATTTGGACGGGAATTTTTACTTGTGGGAACCTAAGATGTGTAGGCTTGCTTGGCAACTCCTAGGCATGCTTGGCAACGTCCTCGGCCGTCCTCGGCATGCTTCGCAACGTCCTAGGCATGCTTTGCAACGTCCTAGGCATGCTTGCAACATCCACGGCGTCCTCGGCATGCTTCCCGCAAGGTTCTAGGAGTCCCACATCGAAGATAAAACCTCCCCACTTGCTGCCTTATAAGCTGTGAAGCCAAGGGAGTAGTGTACCACCAAGTTTTTAATGTGGGAACCTAAAATGTGTAGGCTTGCTTGGCAACTCCTAGGCATGCTTGGCAACGTCCTCGGCATGCTTCGCAACGTCCTAGGCATGCTTTGCAACGTCCTACACTACTTCCTTGACTTCACAGCTTATAAGGTAGCAAGTGGGGGGGGTTTATCTTCGATGTGGGACTCCTAGGACCTTGTGGGAAGCATGCCGAGGACGCCTAGGATGTTGCAAAGCATGCCTAGGACGTTGCGAGGACGGCCGAGGACGTTGCCAAGCATGCCTAGGAGTTGCCAAGCAAGCCTACACATCTTAGGTTCCCACATTACTCATTTAGTTTTTTTTTTTTTTTGGAAAAAGGAACTTCCTTCATGTTGACTATTAATAAAGGAAGACATATCTTGCATTCTAGACGAATGCAGTCTGTTTCTGATATATGTCATTCCACTTTGGTAAGTTCATTCTTTCATATCTCCAATTACTTGTTTCTCATCTATTATCTTGTGATCAACGTAAATTCTAAAGATTTTACATTTGTTAGAATGTGAAAATAGTGAGCAGTAAAAGTTATGTTTGATTCATTGTTACCTTCATATCATGATTTTGCATTTTCTAACATGCATCCGTGATACTTTGAGGTGAGCCCTTTTGAGGTGAGCCAAAGTTTCAGAGCTTTCTAGGGATTATTTTGTGCTTGAATTTTTCAATTTTAGTCTCACTTAAAGAGTTGTCTTAGAATCAGTTACTAACCAGCTGGTTTGGAAATTTTCTGAATAGTCTCTTGATACTTTCAATGGTAGAGCTTATCTGTGACTTTAGGATTATGCTACTGCATCTTCTTTTTGCAATCAGGTTATGTTATGCATGATATATATATATATATATATATATCAAATTAGTTCTAAGCATATGTATTTTTAATGTAACAAAAATAGATAAATAATAATGTAGTTTATACTTATCCAAAAAAAAATAATAATAATAATAACGTAGTTTATGTAAGATATTAAAATTGAGCAAATTGTACCCTTGAACTTTTTTTTTTTTTTTTTTATATAAAATAATAGGCATTTAAAAGAGTACCAATAAGATACCAACTTGGAGTAAGTAACTTGTTCAATTTTCAAGAACCTTTTTCTCACCAAAAAAAAAAAACTTTCAAGAACCAGACTTAAAATAAATTATAATAAATAGGTATCAAACTATTTTAATCAAGCTAATTAATTAAAAAAAGTAACCCTAATATGAATTACAAATTCAATAGGTATAAAGATATAAGTTTTTCTCATCCAAAATAATAATAATAATAATAATAACAAAAAAAAATTCTTGGAAAAAAAAATTCTAGGCTTAATTGGGCTCAATCTTTCTAAAAAAAAAAAATAATAATAATAATAAAATTGCACTCAACCCAACTTGAAACTCAGCCTTTACAAGGTCAATAGTCCAATAAGATAAAAAAAATAAAAAAAATAAGCATTAAAAAAAATAAAATATCGTTCTCTCATTCCCTATTTGGTTAGAAAATGAACCCAAAATTTTGTTTCTTACATTTTTCTCTTCCTTTCATGTTTTTTTTATTTTTTTATTTTTTTGAGGTGTGTTTTAAGTTCCAACAAATTCCTGGTTCTTAGTGCTCTCTGTGCACAGATCCACGGTGAGGCCAACAAAAGCGACGATTATAAACAAAAGTGATGATTATAAAGAAGGTAAATGTCTCTCTATTTCTCTGTTCTGTTAATGCTTTATAGGCTTATTATGTTAATTCCATTGAAGTATTTATTTAATTTCTTCTTTCTCTATCTCTGTGTGTACTAGGTTCCTGGGTTTTTGGGGTGGCTCACCTAATAGATCTTTGTCATCCCTATCTTGGGATTTTCTTAGTGATTTAATAGATGAAACTACGTGTTTCTACTTCTAAAAAAAGAAAAAAAAATAGTAGACCATAAAAAAAATTTGGGAGTTCATTCTAGTGGTGAAAATGTGTAGAGAAGTGTGTCATTGAGGAGGGACCTAAGTTTGGTTGTTTACAAGGAATATATATTTATCCATTAACAATAACAGCAAGCTTACAGGGAATATATATATATATATATATATATACACATATATTTATTTATCCATTAAAAATAACAGGAAGCCGGGAGAATCAATATCTAACCTTTGCCATTACAAGTTATGCTATCCTAAGGTGCCCACTAAATTGAGTAAGAATTTTGAATATAACAATTAATAATACAATAAGCAAAAAGGTGAAAGAGAAGAAAAATTCACCATCATGGTGTTTCTGATAATTTTTAAAGCAGATTATTATAAGAAATTCAGCAATTCCTTCTTAAGTTTTTTACTAACAATTCAAGAAAAAATTGTAACAAAATGGGCTCATTTCACATGCTAAGAACAAATAAAACTCGTTATAGGGTAGTCTCAATGAATGGCATCAGAAACATAAGAGTACCTGCTCTCTAAATTCCACTTCTGCTCTTTAAATTGCACTTGTTTTTCTTCTTGAGTAGGCAGAGCAGCAACATCAACCTGATCACGCACGTATGATAATTATTCTCCACATAAAGTATATGTCTAAAGCTAATCTTGCAAAAGTGCATGAGATCTTACATTTCAGAAATAATTCTAATGGAGTTTCCTTATATGCTTGGGACTTAGGAACAGATTCCCATGGATGTATTTTGCTTTACAAGTAATCGCATCTATGGCTAAAGATGATGAAGGGAGATTGTGCCATGGCTTTGGGAAAAAGGAATGGTAATTTGTAATTTCTGCTTTCAGTTTTTTGTCAATATTTATAAATAATGATCTTCAACATTATGCCAATTGTTTTCTGTTCTCTAAAGTTATCCACTAGGGGGACCATTCATTTTGTCTTCTTCTCTGCCTTTCAATTGTTTTTTCTTGAGAAAGCGTGTGAAACCTTCCATCTTTCTATCATTGTAGAACATATTGTACCAATGTTAGTGGGAACGCTTTTGAAAAACCAATTGGTAGCTGATGACTGATGAGTTTCAACTTTCAACTTGCTATAGACTTTTCAAACTATGTTCTCCACCTTCTAAATTAATCATAATCAATATTACATATTTACACTGGGAGATTTCTTAAAGTTCTTTTTTTTTTTTTTAATCCTGAAAATTTCATAATGTCATTTTTTACTGTATTAGATGGTATTTCTTTTTTATTTATTAATGAAAAAAAATAAATGAAGAGTTGATGAATATTCTTTCTGCCTGATTTCTATTATGCTCTTTGAAAATATTCTCCCCAACTGCACTAGTCATCTATGCCATTTAGGATTGAGTGGGGAAAAATAAAAAAATCATATGCCCTTAAGAAAAGAATGTACCTCCTATATATAAATAGCAGTAGGAACTGTTGAATATTTCTATATTAGGAGTATTATATTAACCAATGATAAAAAGAAAATACCAACCCTGAATAACATTTGATATAATGCTAACAGGAGGGAAGTTATTCTTTTAAAAATGTATTATTTGTTTGAATACGTAGTGAAAATAGCAATAAAAGGGAGTTTTCTGAACTTAGAAAATTAGTTTTTCTGGGCGCTAGAAAAAGGTGTCCATTAGTTTGTTATCTCAATCTACCAAGTGGAGGGATCATAACTCACTATCCATGCAGTTCATCTTGTCTGATATTGTTGAGAGCTTAATAACCAAACAATATCGTGGACCCATCGAACTATCTCATTCTCCATCAACTATTCTTATCTTAATTTACTACACATGTGGTATCAAGAGCTTTATGACTTAGCAATATTGTATATTTCCTCTTGAAACCATGATTCCATGTGCACGCTAACTTGACTCTTGCTAGTCAAAAATTTTGAATGAAGATATTTGTGCTACTTGCGAGAAGAAATATTGCAAAAATTTAATCAAGACAAATATGGAATTATCGCAACAAATTTGACGTGGAAGAAATTTTGAGCCAATTAATGAAGACAAGTTTTTCATGGAAGGTACATCCTTTTGTCATAGGCCTTTCATTTTACTAGTCTAGATATAAAGAAGATATTTGTGCAACTTGCAAGAAGAAATCTTATACCGATTAATCTGGAAAAAAAGGGCACCATCCAACTTAATTGGAGGGTTAACCAAAGACCAGCGGGGGTTGTAAATTTTTGTATGGACAAATGGAGGAAAGGTAAGACCGACTCAATAAGAGTTGAGGGCTAAACTAAAGCGATAATCTAAGTGAGTTATTTTTGTATATTTATATATTAAATAAATAATATTTATTTAACTTTTTATATTATCAATCTTTTTGATTTAAAATCTATTCCTCTTGCATTTTTAGAAGTGAAAATATTGTTAATTAAACTTTTGTATTCAAGTTTGCTAACATCTTCTTTAGAATTGATAATATGACAATTTCTTTTTTATATTTCTTTGTACATAATTGATTTCATGGATGGTTTATTAATTTTAAATTTGAAAATTTTCTAATTTTATTGATATAGTAATAAAAAATAAATAAATTGTAGCAATACATGATTTTGGATTAGAATCGTGTGTATATATTAGTATATCAATTGGATTTTCTTTATTCATAAGACTTCTTTTAAAACTATAGTTCTTAAAACTAAATTTTAACTATTAATATTAGATTAAATTTAAAGTGTATAACAATATAATTCGATTTATCAAATACACTATTATAGTTTCTTTGAGTAATAGAATCACTCAATAATCTCAATCGTCATAAGCAAGGACCAAATTCGCTTAAAATCATATATTTGACAAATCATGATATAATATTTTACATTAGTTTTGGGGTGACGTCTTTAATCCTTCAATCATTGAAGAATATATATATATATATATATATTTTTTTTTGTTTTTTTAAATGAGGAGCAAAAATTAGAAACATTTTTTTCTTTCTTATAAAATTAAATATTTTAATAGTAGTGCTACTAACACAATATTTTCATAAACATCTCACAACAATTAAAATTTAGATGACAAATTGTTAAAGGTAGGTGAAAAAGTGATGTCAATTGTAAGTCCTGATAAAAAACTTGTTACAACTTGCCACTTAAACTTTTACTGTGAAATTATTATGAAAGTAGCACTAAGATAATCAAATTGAAGCTTTTTTTCAATTGAGATTAAAAAAATTAGGTTTAAGGTGTTCAAAATTTTATTTTAGGGGGCTCAAAACAAAAAATATATATAATTTAAATTTTTTTTTTTTAAAAAAAAAAAAAAAGAAAAATGGTTAGGGGTTCATTTGAATCCCCTTGCTTGCATGTACAGCTACCCCCTATGTTAGGAAGCAAAGTATTTATAAAAGTAGTTACAATGTGAATATTAAGATGGATAAGTGACAATATATATTTTTTTTAAAAAAGATTTAAAAGGAGTAATTCACTTAAAGATATGGGTGACTCTTATTGATGAAAAATGAGAGAGTATCGCTTGAAATTTTTTGGTTCTCACTAAACAAAACAACTCTGCTGTCATATTTCACTATTAAAAGCCCATGCCTATGTTACCATGTAGAGGGCAAGTTAAATTTCAAATTTTCATAAGAGAACACTTAATCATACATTATAAGAAGTCGATTTTCCTAACAACCATAGATTATGGTAATATTTTGTGAGAGTGTAACGCCATGGAAAAGCTTGGAATAGAGTTTGCTATTCACAAAATTCGGCAAACAAATTCCATTAATGTTGTCCTCCTTTGCAATATGGAGTCTTTTGGTTTTGGAATCCCCTGTACTTCATGTTCATAATGTCTATAGTGGTAAATTTTTCTCACAGGTGAGCTTTGAGGATTGCCACAAGCACCAGCTTGGCCAGATCCCCCAGAATGGACAATCCACATCTATGATCTCTCCGCTATTGAATGTATTGGTACTACAACTGGAGTACCGATCATTAGATCAGTGCATACACAGGAAGCTCCACGAAAACCAAATTTGTGACAGGCAAAGAAACAAGAAAAGTAGTAGACCATGGGAAAAAATCTAGGAGTTCATTTTGGTGGTGAAAATTTGTAGAGAAGTGTGTTACTGATTAGGAACCTGAGTTTGGTACTTTGGTTGTATACAGGGAATATACATTTTATATATATCTATCCATTAAAATAACAGCAAAGTGGGAGAAAGTTAGAATTAGAGTTATTTGAACTCGGCATCTAACCTTACCCATTACAACTGATGCTATCCTGAGGTGCCCACTAAATTGAGTAAGGAAGAATGTCAAACAATTAATGATACAACAAGGCAAAAGATGTAAAAGAAGAAAAATCCATTGTTATGGTGTATTTGATAATTTTTAAATCAGATTATTATAAGAATTTCTTTAATTTTGGCTTAAGTTCTTTACTAATAATTCAAGAAAATTAGTAACGAAGTGGGCTTGACTTGATTACCATGCTAAGAACAAATAAAACAAAATAAACTCATTTCCCAATAAAAAGCATCAGAAAAGTATGAGCACCTGCTCTTTAAATTGCACTTCTGCTCTTTAAATGTCGCTTCTTTTTCTTCTAAAGTAAATAAAGCAGCAATTTCAATTTTAACATAAATGTAAATTAGTTATTCCCCACATAAATTAGATGTCTAAGCTAATTTGCGAAAGAGCATGACATCTTACATTACAAAATTTACTTAATGGAGTTGTCTTGTATGCTCAGGGCTTAGAAATAGAGTGCCATAGATTTATTTTGCTTTGCAAGAGATAACTTCTATGGCTAAAGATGCTTAAGGGAGAAAAAGAAAAAAAGAAAAAAATCCAGATTGTGCCATTGCTTTAGGGAAAAGAAATAGCAATTTCGTATTGAATATGAAAATTGGTATTGCTAAAGACTGGTGATCAAATTAGAGCAATATTATTAACACAACTTTGAAATTTTTGAGGTGGGTACTTAAAGTTGCTAGATGAAAGTTTATGTTGGCGAAATTTATAATAGAAGAGTCCAACCGGATTGGAATTGCATACAGTCAATGTTACTGGCTGGACCCGAACTTAGGGAATTTGATCACCGGTCTTTATCAAAAGAAAAAATTTAGGTAGTCTTGGAGTTGTGCTCTTTGTGAGAGCCTAGAACACTACTCTAAAACTACCTAAGAATTACTTGTAAAAACATATCTATTTTCATTTTCTATAAGTTACAAATTAAAAAATTATAAATATATTGTGATTGGAGTACTTCAAACATTAATAATAGAATGAAGGAAAGCAAAGCAAGAGAAAAGTCAGACCTTTCCTATTGGGTGAGGGAACCTTTTGAGGTTAGCAAAGCTTTTAAAGGGAGGATTTTGAAGGGAAATTTTTTCAGTCTTTGAGTTTGTGGGGTAGTCATTATCTTCTTATTTTTTGAGAAATACATGAACTATTCATTCAACTGGAAAAGAGATACAGCAGAGAAAGCAAAACAACAACTGGGAGAATAAAACAACAAACAACTACACACCACCCTCCACAATGAACCCAAGAGCCCAGCAATAATCTTGTGCTTGCATATAAAAATTTTGTGGTTTCTTTCCTTGGGCTCTAGCAACCCTTTTTAAATTCCCACTCTTTGGGCATAAAGGGGTATTGGTAGGCTCATTGGAAGGAGAGGGTTTACTTGTGGGTTTTGGGTTGGGTGATTTTTGGGCCTCAGAGGAAAACATTTGAAAGCCCATATCCAAAGCTTTGACTTCTACTTCCTTACACGTCACAGAGGACTTTTGGGAAACACGTGAGTGCACATCTGAAAAGGGCGCTGGGATCAAGGGGTGAACCCGAGCATCATTACTCTGGTTCTCCACTGACAGCACAATTGACCTATTGCCATGTCCTCGATTTGTGATGTTGGAGCTTGTGTGATTTGACAAAGCAATTGAGTGCCTCGCTTGCTCCATTCCCAGACTCACCTGACTAGCAGCCATCGGACTGTGTTGACCACTTGTGTCTTCTTCCTTTCTTTCCTCTAACCCACCACTGCTAGCAGCTCTATGTTTCTCAAAAACCCCCCTTAAAGCCACTGTTTTCTCTGGTCCAGTCCCCAAAAAGCCTGTGACATTTGGACTTACCTTGAAACCCAGAATGATGTTTCTCACCATGACCCAAAACACCACAAATAAAGCAAAAGTTAGGAAGCCACTCCATTTGAAAACTAGAACTGAACTTAAACTGGAAGACCTTTATTCCAACATCTACAATCCTTAAATCTAAACCCATCTTCTAGGCAGTTCTTAGAGTGGACTTGAAGGCTCGTGTGCACTCCTCTAAGAGGTCCGAACTCGTGGTTGAAATGGAGATTTTCTTCTTCCTCTTTTGTAGTGAGTTGAAGATGCTGAATCCCACCAATGATTTCTTGATCCATGTTGATGAGGAGTTTTAACCGAACCTTGTAGGCTACAAGATCTAGAAAAAAAAGGTATTGGAAGAGGGAGAAAAGACTTGTACTAAGGCAAGAGAAAAAGCTCCTACTGAGGGACAAAGAAAAACTTTCTCTCTCCATAGGAGGAGAGAGAAAGTGAAAACCCCTTTTTGCTTACTATGAGAATGGGTAGTCATTATCTTGATCAATTAGTCTACAAGTTTCCTTATTGCAAGTTGCACAGGCATGAGGCATCCATGTACCTTTCTAACATTGACGATGACAGTACAACATTGTAGGAACTATAAACAGATTATTACATCACAATTTATGGACTGTAGATCAACATTCATTTGTAAAATATCTTTCTGTTATAGTGTGTTATGAGTTTTTTTTATTTTTTATTTTTTTACAACTAAACTTTTTTAAGTTTCAAATTAATGATTCAAATTTCTCATTTTCTTAAAGAGATCATAATAATCAAACCTCATAACGAATTTACAATTGATATTGCTCAAATAATTGATAAATACAATCTACATGGATATTACTCAAATAATTGATAGTCACATTCAGGACATAGCCATGTAGATCATATATTATATAAATTCAAATTCTCACTTCCAAAATATCTAAGAATTAACTCAAACTAAGATATAAGAGGGAGAGAGAGTACATGTAATGGGGAACTCAAAAAATACACTACCAAAATTTATCAACCCAAAGTAGACATATAAAAAAATACAACAATTCATCAAACTAAAATAGAGTTGCAAGAAAGAATAAATAATAGAGAGAGAGAGAGAGAGAGAGAGAGTGTAATCACCTTTTTGGGAGAGAATGTGGGAAAAATAGTAAATTTATATAAAGAAGATGAGTAAAAGAATATACTCAAAAGAAAATGTATAGTTGTAAACAGCAAATTATCCAAACCAGGTTGCTTACATAATAAAATAACATTATATCATTATATACCATATAATGTCATATCACATATGATAACATCTATCAATCAAAGAACAGAAAATAAAAGAGGTAAAAAATTAAAATACCACCAAATCGCATCAACCTAAAGTAGTGTTCAACACAAAAATCCATCAACCTAAAATAGAGATGCAATCAAGAATTAAAAATCCACCAAAGGAAAAGAATATATATATATATATATATATAGAGAGAGAGAGAGAGAGAGAGAGAGAGAGAGAGAGAGAGTATTTACCTTTTTGTGTGGACAAAATATGGATTGAATGGAAGAGAGAATAGCAAAATTTATAGTAAATAAAATGGGAGAAGAAGAGTTAAAATAAAAGGAAGATGAAGGGATGGACAAATTGCAACATTAAGGTATAGAGTAATGGGGAAATAAAAAGGTAAAAGTGAGTGGAAAATGTTGGAGTAAGTGTAATTGTAAGGTGATAAATTAATAAAGAGTAAAATAATTAAAAATGAGAGAGAATATGTTGGAAATAAGTGGATGATGTGGCAACTGATGTGACTCAACTGAGCGTAGCAAGGTACAAAAAATGCTACAATTTAGCTTATATATATATATATGGTGCACTCTCTCCTCTCATATAATAATAGATCTTTCTAATTAAATTTATGGTGAGATCTAATATTTATGTAAGAGGAGAAAGTACAACATGGAATTGTGTATCGTTTTCCAAACTAACTAGGGTTAGGATAAAGTTACACATGTTGTAACTTTAAGTAATGTTACACTATTTAATATTTTTTAATTGGATTCAAATTTTGAAAAATCCACCGTTGGATTATATTATATTCATATATTTTTCCATGCTTGCAAAATTTCAAAGTGATTAAAGATCAATAACATGTTATCTATCAATTGTTTAAAATCAAGTTTTTACAATTTAAAACCAAGTTTTTACATTTTAAAATGATATATAAAAGATAAGTTTATGGATCAAACAGTAAATAATATACAATTGAGATGAAAATTAGTATGCAGATTAAGAACATATAGAACATGTAATCCAACAGCGAAATTTTCAAAATAAATCTAGAAATGTATTTAAGAGTCAAGACTATGAAATTACAAATTTGAAATGACATAACACTTTGTACATTATCAAGTTCATAAAAAGAAAAATGGATTTCCTCCATTTCCCTTGAAATTTTTCTTTTCATATCTGGATAGAAAAATCTTTGATTTCGAATTTTTCTAAGGATTTTACTAATGTGTGTCCTAAGGGCACACATTAATTTCCATTTTTGGAAAAAATTTTCTCAAGAATTGAAAAAGTAATGACAGCTTTTTCAATTCCCGAGAAAATGTTTCTAAAAATAGAAAGCTTAATATGTGCCCTTAGGGCACACGTTAACCGGACCCTTTTTCTAAAGACCATACAACAGTTTTTATTTTTTATTTTTTTTTGGATAGAAGCATGAAATGTTGTTTTTTATTGTTGGAAACGGTGTCGCAAGACATAAGTGTTTCACGTGAGTTTAAAAACAGTCAGTTAGGCTTTGACACACGTTGCTAAGTGATTGGTCAGGAATTAGTTACATTTTAGTTAGCACTGTGCAATGGCTAAACTGAGTTAGTTACGAATATACATTTTCCTTTCTCTTAATTTTTATTTTGGACTATAAATAATTGAACCTCTATGTAAAATGTAGATGTACTATTCACTCTCATTCAACAGAAATGTTCTTCAATTCCACTTTGCTAGTGTTGACCTTTGAAGAGTAGGTCTTTTCTCAGCAGGATTCAAAATTATGACAATCAATCAAAACATATTTTTCTGTTTCTTCTACAAGTCAATTTAGAAACATAGTCTCGCCACAACAAATAATTTGTGACATGCCATATAAATGTAAAATAGGAATTCAAATTCAACAGCCTTTGTGATTGTTCATTTGATTTGTAATGTCTTATATTTTTCTCAAGGTTACAATATACATAATATGGATGAAATTGTGGAGCAAAAGCCTCTGAAGATCAACATAAAGCAGATGGACCGGAAGATAAAGATAGCAGAATTTAGTTTGGAAGATTTGAAGCACTCTCAGGCAAACAAAGTGCAAGGTGGAAGAACTGTCTTTGCTCGCCGACAACACATCCCAAATCCTTCCGGTGTCGACACCATCGGAATTCTAGCCTGCCCCGAGGAGGTTCCATTGGTTCCAACCTCTCTGCATTGGCTGCTAAATCGGGACCCATCAGTGACTCACTCCAAGCTCAGTAACTCTCTATCTAACATGAGGATAAAACCAACGACACTGTGATTTTATATTCATAATTCTCCTAATTTTTACTATGAGAATGTACTCACATGCGAACTTCATTCATTACTGTTAATGTTGATTTGACTTTGTAAGAAAATCACATTGTGTCTTAATACTATTATAATGCAATATATATTCTATGATAACCAGCAATCCAGTAGCATTTACACTTTCAAGGCTTGAGAGAACAAAGGAAAACATCCAAAATCATTTGGTAAATACTTGCATAGAAATTGTCAGCCGTCAAGATGTTCACTGGCCTATGTAAAATTTTTAGCAGAACGACTTTACATTTCACATATTTGGTAAGGACAACAGATAAATTTCATTCAATACCTTTTGGTGGCAATGACAAGTTAATTTATGAACTCAAACATTGACAAGTTTTGGGAAAGAAACAAGGAAGATATAGTATATAAACCTCTAGGATTTGCAATGTGAAGTTAGGATTTCCTTGCCAAAAAGTCAGGTTGTCAGATTTTAAAGCTCTTTTATGGAGACACTCATCATTAACTGAATCCATAGTGATTTATACTAATTGAACTTATGTTGAGTTTATTAGTTTGAAGTAGACTAACGTTTTTATCATTGTGAATGGCATTTATGGTGAAAAATTTCTTGTTTGTTTTTTGAGATGAATGAGATAATTTTTTTGAAACAAGATCACAGTACAAGAGGCTCAAAATAAGCAGCTCAAGCTGAATCAACTGAGCAAACTAACAATACCTACCAAACATCAAAGCTAAACCTGCAACAAACTAAGCAGCAACAGAGAAAACTACTCAAAACAGAAAAGACCACCACATTGGTATGACATTTTAGTCTTTAAAGATAGTTCAGGACATTTCCCAATCCAAAAAAATAATCCTCTTCATAACAGTTTTCTAATTTCTTCTTTGGATGATTTAGAAAACATATACATACGATTTAATCTTTCGCAAATTATGGGCAAATGTCTTTTCTGTAACTGTGATTACCATAATAACTTTACAAATTTAATTTCCACTAATAGAAAAACCTGAAGTTGGAGGCCTGGAACTACTCCCCATTGATCTCCTACAAGCCCATTAGGGCACCTTTTTAAATTGCATTTTCTTTGAGAAAGCTTGTGAAAGCTTTTATCTTTTATACATAGTAGGTTATTGGACAGTGGTCCAATGTTAGGGGGAATGCATACACGTTGGTAACTATGGACAAAACTGATTAGTTACTAGGAGGGAATGTACTAATAGACTTCTGCCAATGAGTTTCAGCATGCTATAGACTTTTTAAACTAAGTTCTTTATCAGCTAAATTAATCAAAACTAATCTTACATTATTAGATTTCATAAAGTTCATTTACTAATATTAGATGGTGATCCTGTTATCCATTAATTAAAATAATCAAGTTATGACCTAGATGCTCTCTTCTTTTTTCTTCCTTTCTAAAGTGCTCCAAATGCTTCATTTTGTATGGTTGACCCCACCCCCCCCCCCCCCCCAAAAAAAGAAAAAAGAAAAAAAGAAGAGGCTCATAATTCTAACATCGTAACAAGATCACACTTTGAATAAGGTAAAAAAAATTCTAGTTCAATTATTATTATTATTATTTATGAATGAGTTAAATTTACTGAAACAAGATCACAGTGTCAGTACAAGAGGTTTCGTTCAGAAAATTCTGGAACAACAAAGTCTTTTAGGGGAAATATAGTCTAACCTCCAAGTTAGGATTGCTACCAAAAATCAGGATTTAAGATGTCAAAATCTTTTGTGGGAGACACTCATCAGTAACTAAATTCATAATGTTTAATACTAATTGAACTTATTTCAATTTTGTTGTTTAGAAGTGGACTTCATTTTTATCAATATGAATGAATGTTGCATATGGAAAAAAAATATCTAGTTTTTTTTTTTCCTCAGATGAATGAGTAAAATTTCTTGAAACAAGAAAAACCATACAAGAAGTTCAAAAAGAAGCAACAAAAGCTGAATTTATACATCAAATTAATAACACCTAACATACATTAAAACAAAATCTGCAACAAACTAGGCAACAACACTACAGCAGCACAGAAAATTACTCAAAGCCAAAATGGCAGCACCACACCATACACAACATCTTAGTCTTTAGAAATAGTTGAGGACACTCCATAATCAGAACAAGAAGCCTATTCGATACAGTTTCTATTTATTTTTTCGATGAATAAAGAAAGAAAACATATACATCTAGTTACTCTTTCACAAATTATACACAAATGTCATTACAAAGAATTTTTAGCAATTTTATCAAAGCCATTACATGCGGTCATACCAATGAAACACTTAAAACCATTCTAAAGACAACAAATACAATTCAACTAAACATCACTCTTTTGCGTAGCATAAGTTTGATACAGAAAAGATTACAAATTATAACAATCTTGATACAGAAACAATAACACATTACAACAATATAATGACAAAGGCAACAATGAATGGGAGAAACAACTACTTATGTTTTGGCTGGTTGAGAAAACAGCAGTATCTTGTTTGATCTGGCTCATGAAAATCCTTGAAACATTGGCATTTGAAGCTAAGCCTACAGTATTAATAAGAGTAATATAAATAAAAAGTTAAATGTAATAAAAATGCAAAAAAGAAAAATGTCTATAATGTGTGAAAGGAGGAAATTCAGGCTTACCAACTATAATTCATAGGCAACTAAAACTTAAGCACTCAATCATCTTTCCTGTCCACAATAAACAAACTTGGTAATGTGAATACTAACATTAGTAAAAGAGTTGTCTACAAATTAGAATTTGAACAATGCTTGTTGTCCAATTATTGCTTCATGCTACTCACAGTGATATCTATAAAATTCTTGATTAGTTTCAAGTTAATTGTCATAATAGAAGCAATTTATTTGTTAGAAGCAGTAGTATAAGAAAGAGGAAAAAACAGGGAAGGGGAACCATTAAATTTTCAATATGTTTCCAACCGGAAACAATGTTTATGATCATTTTCTGGGTTGAAGTTGGTTAACAAAATGTAGTGGCTTATGAAATATGGTGTCTGTAATTGTATGTGTGAAAGAATTTGGTAATTTACAGTAAATGCAACAGTCTAATAATAAATAAGTGGGTCGGGACGTACCTGTAATTTCCTGAAAGTGGTGTGGGCACTTCGGTCCTCCATGAATCAACTTCGCAGACGCTTTAACAATGCTGAACTACCAAGCGTGTACCAAATGCATTTTTCTCCTTGAGTCCTATACCGGAATTCAACATTGGGAATATGCTTTACTTTCCCAAAATCAGGGCCTTCATCTGGTTGCAGACTAAGAACGAATTCAGTTGGCATTTCAGTAAATTCCAGAATTTGGAGGCTTTTCAGATGGTGGATGCCAGAGGGCACCTCCTTCAGCTGTGGGGAGTCTCCAATGTCAAGATGTTCAAGAAGAGGCAGAGCACCTTCATCTATTATCAACCTATTCAATCCTCCCAAATTTCGAAGCCATAGACGCTTGAGTTTCTGGAAGCCTTCTCCCTCAATATGTAATTGCTCACCTCCGTATCCATCGTGAAGCTGAAGATACATCAAATTAGGCAGAGCTTGAAGGACCTTTAAGGGATCTTCCATTAATTTTGACCAGGTTAAAGCAATTCTCAATATACTCTTGAGTTTGGGAATCCATTCTGGCAACTTTTCTAGTCGCCCATGTAGGCTAAGAGTTCGTAGGAGGGGAGGAGGAGAAGGCAGCGATTGCAAATTAAGAACTTCTTCCTCACTTGTTGCTAAAATTTCCAATGACCGAAGGTGGCTCATTTTTTGTATCACAGTGCACAAATCCATCCCATTCTCTTTCTTCAATTTACAGATCCCCAACTTCCTCAACTGTGCCAAACTTCCCAATTCTGTTATAAGGGTAGTGCTGGTGGCTTCAATATAAAAAAGCTTCTGTAAGGACTCTAAATGCCTAATGCCATTTGGTATCTTTAACCCACGTCGAAAATCTATACCGTATTTAGTATCATTGTTTTGATTGTGGGCCCCAAGATATCGTAGTTTACAAAGCCTACTAATCTCCATTGGAAGCTCAGACACAAGGGAACTTTTCAAATCCAACGTCTCTAGGTTGTGCAATTTACCAATGGACTTTGGGAGTATTTGCACTTTTGTAACTCTTAGGCTTAAATATCTTAGATGGAATAGGCTTCCCACTTCTTTAGGAATACAATCGATAGGAGCACCTTCAAAATCCATTACTTTCATTAACTTGAAATTTGCAAAACAAGTCATTAGAAAAGAATTGGGTACTTCATCTAACCCCAAAATGAGAATAGAACGAGTTTGGGAACTAGTAATACTTTGCAAAGGGGTTTTTACATTGGTTTGAATTGAGAGGCGTCGAGCAATTCTCTCTACCCTTAAGCAATTCTGTATTGAGACCCAATGAAAACTGAACTCCTTTGACTTAGTAAGAATGAACCCATGCAACATATCATGGACTCGACAACTTCTAGTTCTGCCAGTAAAATCAATCCATGCCACTTGAACCAAGCTTCTATGAATAAGCTGGTTCAAATAGTCTTTTGCAATGTCTTCCAATGTTTTCCCTGACATTTCTTTTACAAAACCTCAGCTATCCAAAGTCGAATTAGTTTTGCACTATTAATGAAGTAATCCTCTGGAAACATGCCGAAATATAAGAAACAAGCTTTGAGGTTGTAAGGTAGATCAATATAGCTAAGAGATAGGATTTTGGTGATATCTTGGAGATGGGGATTACTTTCTAACTCTGAAGTTAGGCTATCAAGAAATTTGATCCACTCAGACTCCACCTTTTGTTTTGTTGACAAAAGACCGCCTATAGTCACAATTGCAAGTGGCAGCCCACCGCATCTCTTAATTATGCTATTTGACGATTCATTTAATTCACTGGGACAAATCCCCCCTTCACATTGGAAGACCTTCTTGCAAAAAAGCTCTCGAGCTTTTTCTAATGATAGATGTGACAATTTGTACACATGATAAAATGGAGATTGTTTGTCAGAGGGAACAACACTCTCATCTCGACTTGTCATTATTATTCTACTGCCTTTGTTCTTATTCGGTAAAGCAAGTTGTACAATACTCCAAAAGCTCATATCCCATACATCGTCAAAAACTACTACATACCTCAATTCGAGTAAAAATTGCCTCAATTCTTGAATTAACATTGTTTTCCATTGTGTCAATCTCCCTAGGGGGAATCCCCTTCCTTGCATTGTAGAAATCCTTTATCATTTTCCTCAATATCTCCTCCATCTTGTATGATTGAGACACAGTGATCCAAGCACTACAATGAAAGGGCAGCGTCACTTGCTCATTTTCATACACTTTCTTGACAAGAGGGTCTTACCAAGCCCACCAATGCCAACCACTGAAATCACCAATAGATTAGATGGTCCGTTTACCAACAACTTTATCAATTTGTCTCTGGGAGCCTCAATGCCCACAAGCTCATCGTCTGCAATGAAAAGGGATGCCTCTCGAGGGTCATTCCATAAATCACATCTTGGCTGTCTAGCATCATTGC
>CM068737.1:3084891-3169595 GCA_035136125.1 Quercus rubra | reverse complement strand
CTCTCACTCAAGTCAGTGCTAAGAAGCGCTGATTATACTGGAAGAATAGTCAAGTGGGGCACGATCTTAGGGGATTTTGATATAAGTACATGCCTCGTACTTCTATAAAGGGGCATGTGCTCGCAGATCTCGTGGCCGAATTTGCTGAATGTCCTGAAGAAATGGAAGGGGGGAGTGAGAAACTAGATGAGGGGTTAATCGGCGTGATTTCTGTTCAATGCCCACCACCTTGGCAATTGTATGTTGACGGAGCAGCTAATCAACAAGGATCAGGAATGGGCTAGTTTTGGTGTCACCTGAGAGGATTACCATTGAGAAAATCCTTAAGGTTGAATTTCTCGGCTACAAATAATGAAGTAGAGTACGAGGCTTTGTTGATGAGGATGATGATGGTCCAAAAAATGGAAGGAAAGGCAGTGAGGGTTTTTTCAGACTCAAAACTGGTGGTGGGACAAGTAAGGGGTGATCTAGAGGTGCATGATTCAAGAATGTAGGAGTACTTATGCCAAATCAGGAGCATACAAGAGAAATTTGAGGTTTTTGACTTGTCTCATGTTCCTAGAAGTGGAAACACACATGCAGATTTGTTGGCCACCCTTGCCACGTCTTCGGCGCAGGATTTGCCTCGAGTAGTATTGGTTGAAGACCTGTATACGCATACTTCAGTACACCATGGTACTCCTCGGATCCACCAAATCAAACTGGGTCCGAACTGGATGGATTCTATATCGCTATTCCTGGAAAAGGATGTACTGCTTGAGGAAAAGTCTAAAGTTGACAAAGTACGAAGGAAAGCTCCTCGGTTCTGGCTCTCCGAGGATAGAAAATTATACAAGCGCTTTTTTTGGTCCTTACTTGCTTTGTGTGCACCCCCGAAGCATCAGAATCACTTCTGAAGGAGCTGCACGAAGGGGTTTGTGGAAGTCATACAGGAGGAAGATCCCTGTCTCACAAGGCTCTTACCCAAGGATATTGGTGGCCAAACATGCAAAAAGAGGCGTAGGAGTATGTCAAGAAATGCGATCAATATCAGAGGTTTGCGCCCAATATTCACCAGCCTGGAGGGGTTCTCAACCCTCTTTCTAGTCCGTGGCCTTTTGCTCAATGGGGCCTAGACATTGTGGGACATTTCCCCAAAGTAGTAGGAAATAAAAAATACCTCCTTGTCTGTACAGATTATTTACTAAGTGGATCGAAGCTGACCTCTAGCTAATATCAGGGATGTGGATGTTAAAGGTTCATCTGGAAGATATTGTTATACGATTTGGGGTTCCTAACATGCTCATCTCAGATAATGGTCTTCAATTGACAGCAAAGCTTTTAGGAAGTACTGTTCTGATCTGGGTATAAAGAACAAATATTCTACTCCAGCCTATCCGCAGGGAAATGGACAGGCCGAGGCTGTTACAAGGTCATCGTGAACGGATTTAAAAAGAGGTTGGATGATGCCAAAGGAAGATGGTTGAAGAGTTGCCGCACGTCCTTTGGACATATAGGACAACACCTCGAAAGTCCACTAGAGAGACCCTCTTCTCAATGACGTATGGGGCTGAAGCTGTAATCCCTTTGGAAAATGGTTTCCCCACTATGAGGTCTAGCGCATTCACCTCGGATGGAAATAATGAGCTGTTAAAAAAGAATTTGGATCTGATTGAAGAACGACGTTAAAATGCTATGGTGCAGTTGGCCTATTATCAGCACAAACTTAAGCAAGGCTACGATATGAATGTGAAACTAAGGCCATTGGCCCCAAGAGACTTGGTGTTAAAGAAAGTTGTTGGAAACACTAAAAACCCTACTTGGGGAAAATTGGGGCCTAATTGGGAAGGACCATATCACATTACGTCAGTGGCAAGAGTAGGTGCGTACTACTTAGAAGATTTAGGTGAAAGAGCTGTACTTCATCCTTGGAATGTAAATAACCTGAAAAGGTACTACTATTAATAAGAAAGGTTATACTATGTTTTTTGCTTCCATTCATCTTAATTGTGTGTTGAGAATAATATGACATCTTTTGAAATATTAAATAGAAACTAAGTTGTGTCAAGTCCTCGGACCACAAACTTAGTGAAAATTAATATTCTATGACATCTTTTGAAATATTAAACAGAAACTAAGTTATGTCAGGTCCTCGAACTACAAACTTAGTGGAAATTAATATCCTATGACATCTTTTGAAATATTAAACAGAAACTAAGTTATGTCAGGTCCTCGACATAAACTTAGTGGAAATTAATATCCCATGACATCTTTTGAAATATTAAACAGAAACTAAATTATGTCAGGTCCTCGGACCATAAACTTAGTAGAAATTAATATCCCATGACATCTTTTGAAATATTAAACAGATCCTCGGACCACAAACTTAGTGGAAATTAATATCCCATGACATCTTTTGAAATATTAAAAAAAAACTAAGTTATGTTAGGTTCTCGACCACAAACTTAGTGGAAATTAATATTCCCAGATATCTCTTGAAACGTAAAAAGGAAAGTCATTTGTATCAAGTCCTCGGACTATGAACATTGTAAAGATAATTGTCCTCGTAATATCAAGAAGTATATTCAACGAAATATAAGTTGTGTTAAAACCTTTAGAACACAATCCTGAATGTAGGTTGTTACTTTTTGAACAAAGTTTTGGCTCATTTTATAAGTCATGGTAAACCCCATAGATATCAAGTAAGTGTAAATATGTTTCAATATATTAATGTTCTGCTTGTTACATAAGTGTTAGGACATTCCTTGGATGTTGTAAAACTTATTAAAGAAACTTGGTCAAAAAAGAATATACTTTTGATTAACGAGATTTAATGGTATGTTTATAATGTATTTTTACTCCTTAATAGTGTATGTTGAAGAAAGGATAGGAGATAAGATAAAATGAATACCATACATCTAAGCAAAACAATAATGCTGGCAATGTTATTAGGACCAAAGGAAAATGTTTCATATATTATCAAATTCGTCCTTAAATGTAAAAGACAAAGGTACAATCATTGTAACTATCATAAAAACAAGTACAAAAACTAAGGTTTTAACTTGATTTGAAGTTTGGACTTGGGAGCCTGGTCAGCCGCTTCAGGGAGGGGTCACTTCTCCTTCTCCTTTAGAGATCCTTCTGCAGGTAAAGTAATTGAGGCTAATTGCTTCTCAAAGTCCTTGAGAAGCTGCCCCTGGCTGAAGAGCCTCAGTCACTTTATCCGAGGAGGATCCTTTCAGGATCTCTTGTTCTTTGCCCTGTTCTTGCTGACCAGTGGAGGGAGGATGCAGAGATTAGGCCTTTTTGACTGGCTGGGGAGCCAGTCAACTAAAAAACTATGAAAAAATAAATACGTACCATGCCCAAGAATCGTTTAGTGTGAAGGAAGACTTCATTCCTCTTAAGTCCTCGTAACTCCACCATGTCTCTAGGGAGTAGGAAAGTCTCCTCAAGAACTGAGGCAACATGACAACCTATGCCCCCGTTGAAGTCCTTGATTGATGCATCGTCTGTTAGGGGCTCACCACCAAGCATGGGAGCTGGGAGCCATGCTTGGGGCTTGGGCAGTTGAACATCGCCCCTTTCTGATCCTCGGCGGGGGGCATAACTGGTTCTCTGCTGCTTTGATGGCTTGTGAGCCTTTTCTTCACTAGAAGAATGAGGCCTTCCAGGTTCCATTACCTCCTTGCCCTTTGGTTTCCTTCTCCTCTTAGGGTCAACTTGTTCGATCCTAGAGGGTGGAGGTGGCTGAGGAACACGAGGAGGAGATTTAGATGGAGGGAAGAGGAAGCTGGGGTTGAAAAGGCTTTCCAGCTTCTCCCCTTCCTAGCTGGCTTTCCAGCAATTCTTGAAGACAATGTTGGGTTTCCTTGAATACCCATATCTTTAGGGCTCGTTTTGTGATGGTGAGGGTTGATTAAAAACTTCGTAGTCGTCGATGGACATGGTGAGGTCCACAAAACCCTCTTCCTCTTGTTCTGTTTCCTCTTCCTCCTCCACTTGCAAACGGGGGGGGGGGGGGGGGGGGAAGATGTTGCTCCTACTGCAAGGGTGGCAATAGGTAGAGGTTCCGTGAGTGGTGAGTATCTTGAGAGAGGAATGCCTTGTGGGACTACAAACCCCTCGTAGGCAACACTAATTTTGTGGAGCTGAGGATCTCTGGCCCTTGTCACGCACCTCGGAGCTTGGAATGCGCGCGAGATGGGAGTATATCCGAGGATGAGGTGCGCTGCCCTCAACTGGCTGTTTGATTCGTTGATGTAAACCTCGACTTGTAGAATCCTGTCCAAGCTCGCCTTGTTAACTAAGCGGAGTGAAGGCGTAGTGGCGTGGGTATCTGCAATATCAGTAGAACCAACGAAAACTTATTTCAGTAATGACAAAAAGCAATAGGAGTACAAAAATCGAGTAAAGTTAAATGGAAAAACTCAACAGTTAGTTTCCCACCTGGTTCACCCTCCTTAACTGGGCAAGGTAATCCATCATGCCATTGCCTAGAGAAGATAAAAAAATCATCCTTTAACCCCTTATTTGGTATGGGGAGGCACTGGATTAATCTAATTTCGGAGCGCTTGGACTTTAGATAGTATCCCTGCCTTTTCATATGTTGCAAGTTGTAAATCCAATTCACATCATGGTGTGTTAGGTTCAGGTTCATTCTCTCATTCAAGACTTCTATACTCCTTAACACCCTAAACATGTTCGGTGCGCACTGTGTAGGGGACAGCCTAAAGAATCTAAGGTAATTCCTAGTAATGGTACCCATTGGAATGGTCATACCTCCTTTTATGAAGGCAATCATAGGGATGACCACCTCATTCGTTTTCCTTTCGTTAAACTACTCCCCCTGTGCCGCGTATCTAATGCCTACATGTGGGGGAATATTGTATTTAGATTTAAAACCCCTCATCCCCTCTTCGTTGTCTACTAAGTACTTAAATCTACCCATTTTCTAAGAAGTTCTATAAAGGAAATTTCGCAAAATAGGAATAAAAGTTGAAGATAGTTCAGGAAGACTTACAGGTGTGAGAAATGGTCATCGGACAAGGTTTTTGTATTTGTAGATGCACAGAAGAGTGAGAGAGAGAAAGGAAATAGCAGGTTCAATGCATGGGTTCTAGAATAGCGCAATCGTTTAAGGTGAAAAGGAATTGATTTGAAAGATTATTTATAGTGATGCAGAAATTATGAGCGGGAGTTCGCCTGCTTGTATTCCAAGAAAGCCTACCCACCATTGGATTCTTATCCAACCATTGAAAGTGGGAGACAAAGGAGTTGCCAAAATTAAATGAAGGCATGCTCTGGTCACTGAAGCGTTAGGGGCGAGTCTCAGGAGAATAAACACGTATTGTTGTGATTTGACCTAACGAAGCAAGGCTATAGGGGGAATAAGACGAGGATGTCAAAATCCTCCTTTTCTCTCAAGGAGTCAAAAAGCAAGATTTTGAGGGGCTATTGTGGGGGTCAATTGATCCCATAAGTACTATGTACATGGAAAAGGGCTGGGCCTATGGCCCAATACCCAGTCCGAGGATAAGAGCATATTCGAGGACGATCAGTTAAGGAAGAGATGAAAACTGTACTATGGGAAGAGATAGAGTATATTTATGGTGGACTTAACCGTGTCCGAGGATAATGACCATCTCGGAACCTTTGTCCGAGGTGGCTAGAAGCATTCCCAATCCCCTAATATAACGTATTAAAGGAACTTCGCGACAAGGGGATAGGTAAATACCAGATAAAGGATAAGAATGAGGGATGACAAATGTCTGTAAAAGCTACTACCTCCGCATTAAATGCTGCCCAGCTAACTCTCTAGCCGCATTAATGTGGAGGTGATGCCTGAACAGTAAACAAGTAGCCTTACAGCTAATAGTAGAAGGTTCAAGGAAGTGTGAGATGGGACAGGGAAACTCCCAACTCCTGACTCACACGTGGATAATGGATATGGCGCAAAAACCATGGTATATAACATGAAAATGAATTAAAAGAAAGGGGACGGAAGAAAAATAGAAGAAAAGGAGAGGTTGAAGAAATACAACAATAAAAGAAAGAAAGAACTCTAAACTATTAATCACACTACTAGGGCATAACCGAGGACGTTTGGTGTAACTCTTCCCATTAAACACTAACAACCGATATATTTTCTCTAGATTCAGACTAACTTTTTCTCCCACTCTCTACAAATTTATTATTCGGACTTGTTGGGCCTGAGTCCATTCCTGTTTTGGGGTTCGAATCAAAACTAGTCCTTACAATTTTGATTGACATTAAAAAAAATACCAAGGCAGTATTTGAATAAAAACAAAAAAATAAATAAATAAATTAGAACATGTTTGGTAACCATTTTGCCTTCTGTTTTCAAAAGCTTATTTTTTAGAAAAAATAAAAAAGAAAAAGAAAAAGAAAAAGAAAAGAAAGTTTTATCATGTTTTTCAAAGTTGAAAAGATGTTTGGTTAGTTTTGTCGGGTTAAAGATTGACCCTAAATTAATTAACCCAAAAAAAAAAAATCATTTAAAAACCAAAAATTCTCTCTCCTTTGAACCAGAACCTCATTCATCATCACCACAACCACTATGACCCAACCCAAAACACCAAATCCTACAAAAATTGCCATAGTGACAGAAAACGCCTACATGTTAAACAGATTGCACACCCGGCACACTTGAAGTTTACTTGACTACTAAAATAATAATAAATAATTTTGATTGACATTAAAAAAAATACCAAGGCAGTATTTGAATGAAAACAAAAAAAAAAAAAAAAAAAAAAAAAAAAAAGGAACATGTTTGGTAACCATTTTTGCCTTCTGTTTTCAAAAGCTTGTTTTTTAGAAAAAAGAAAAAGAAAAAGTTTTATCATGTTTTTCAAAGTTGAAAAGATGTTTGGTTAGTTTTGTCGGGTTAAAGATTGACCCTAAATTAATTAACCCAATAAAAAAAATCATTTAATCGTGTCTCTCTCTAAAAACCAAAAATTCTCTTTCCTTTGAACCAGAATCTCATTCATCATCACCACAACCACTATGACCCAACCCAAAACACCAAATCCTACAAAAATTGCCACCATGACACAACTCCAAAAAAACACCAAACCATCGTTGCATCCCAAAATTCACCAACCAACTAAAATCACACAAAAAACTAACCAAAATTCACCAAAATTGTCATAAATCCACCAAACCCATAGCACCACCAAGAAAAACATCAAACCATTGTTGCCAATATGACCCAACTACCCAAAGAACCCCTAGCATGGGTGAGGAGGACAGTGCAACCGATCTGGGGAGGAGAGAGAGGGTTAAGAAGAGAGGAGAAGGTGAAGGAAAGGAGAGAAAGAAGAGAGAGGTTGGTGTTGATTTGAGGAGGCGAAGAGAGAGGGTGGCGCTGATTTGAGGAGAGAGAGTGCTAAGAAAAGAGGAGGATAGAGAAGAGAGAGGGCAACACCAATTGAGGAGGTGAAAAGAGAGGGCTAAGAAAAGAGGAGAAGATGAAAAGGGAGAGCAAGGGAGAAAGGGCTGGTCAGCTGGGTATCTGAACTTAAAGAGAGAGAGAGAGAGAGAGAGAGAGAGAATAAAAAATAAGGTTGGAGAAAAGAGAGGTGTGGAAGGAGAGAGACAAAAAAAAAAAAAAAGATTGGCTACGATGTCGTTCTACTAATAGAACTAGACTGTAGCAATTTTACTTAAAGCGGTAAATTTTTTAGCATTTGAGACATCTCATAAATCTTGTTTTTTGTATTTGGTGTGCCAAATGCTAAACTTTTAGCATTTGAGATACCTGTTGCTAGTGCTCTAAGACTTATCCTTTGCACGAACCTACAATCTGTGGCTAACACCACATCAATCATTTGATTGATGTAGCCTTTTGCAATATTCTTCAAAAGCCTAGGCGCATAGAACGTCACTGTAGCTCCAAGTATGAGTGAGTCTCTTTGTGCATATGATGATGACCATAATATTTTTTTTGTATGTTTTGGAATCCTAGTGCACAAATTCCAAGTTGGGCTAACTCATCATTGGTTGAAACAAAATTTATCATTAAGTTTTCCAATAGCTTGATAGATTGAGAGGCGTCAAGCTAAGTATCAAGATTCATTTATTCTCGATAGATCAACAAGCATCAAGAAGTATTGAAGTCCTGTTTTTGGTAACTTTTATTAAGTAGCCTTTAGTCTTTAAAGCATACCACTTGTTGATGATCTTAAATATTAAGACTTAAATACATATAAGGTGCGCTTTATCATGTGTTTGTCAACATACATAAATATGCCCCTAACAAGTTCAAAACTACACAAAATTGAGTGAGCATTTCTTGAGCCTATTAACTACGTGATGAACCATTGTTTCCCTTAATCGATACTTTTTTTTAAAAAGAAAAAAACTTCAAATACATGTTTGTATACAACAAGTACAAGCACATCCTACAAAAGTAAAATAGGCCCACTAAACACATAGACATTGTATTTTTTAATCACAACCAAAACCTGAGTACAAGATATAACCCCACAACATAGGTCATAATGAGCTAGTCCCACTTCCTATGTAAAACACATCGAAGCTCACATTGAAAGTGAGTTTCCAGTGGCGCACACATAGGTTGATGGTTGGTTCAATAATGGTGGTGTGATAGAGAGGATTTTGTGGATGAGGATGACGGTAAGGAGTAGGGCTGTGCAAAAAAACCATTTGACTTGCTAACCTACCCAATCCGAACCAACCAGACCCAACCCATGCGAATCCAGTAAGTGAGGTAGGTTGGGTTGGGCAAGTTAGATAGATAATTTAGTTAGGTTGAATAGCAGGTTGAGATATTTCTAACCTGCCCGACTACACACACACACACACACACACACACACATATATATATAAAATTTGTCATGTCGTAAAACTCTACCTTACATACTCATTCACTTTATTTCTATCATCTCTCTTTCATTTTTTTTTTTTTTTCATTTTCACATTTCTCTTCCCTAATAAACATCATCTACTCTTTCTAAGATTTTGTTATTATTCTTACTCTATGTACAAGTCTAATTTCATATTCTAAGGTTTTTTTTTTTTTTTTGGTGCCAAAAATTATCCAATTTAATTTAGTCAATTAAATTTGCCGACCTGCTCAACTCATTGAATTGAGATCGTTAAGATTTTCAACCAACCCACCAGATTAATAGATTGTTGGGTCGACGGAGAATTGGAATTTTCCTAATCTTCCATTGACGGGTTGGTTAAAAATATTTCCCTCCACCTGCCCAACTCAACCCGTGCACACCCCTAAAGCGGAGGAGGAAAAGATAGTGGTAGGTTTGGGCACACATTTCAGAATTTTTCGGTGTGCTTTGGTTTTTTTTTTTTTTTTTTTTTTTTCCCAGCCAAGATTCAAAGCTTGGACCTTAATTTTAGTTTTTGTCCATGTTGAGTTACCAAAAAAATTTTTTGGTCTAGAAAATAAAAGTGGTTTTTGAAAATAGATTAAAAGCTCAATAGTGTAAAACATTATTTCTTGTTTAGACTCCCAATTTTAAACAAACAACTTGATTGCTTCTACCCTACTAAACTAGGAGTGGTATAAGAGTAAGTGTAATGCAATAAGGTCGGAACTACTCTATAGCATATGCAAATACAATATACAATAAATGTAAAGCATAAAGAGTAAAGGAAGAGAGATGCAAACACAAGATAACACCGAGACATGTTATCGAAGAGAAAACTGAAGTACTTGGCAAAAAACTTCTCTACGGCCCTCCAAGCCGAATCAATCCACTAGTGAATAAAGTTGGAGTACGAGGATATCAAAAAGACCCTCTAAGCCTAATCTACACAATGTACTTAAACCCTCCAAGTTCTAGCTACCAACAGACTTCACCGAGCTATGTCTTCACCAGTTATTCGGATCCCGCAATTAGCTCCAAATTGCATCCGCCAATCAGTGGCTTCTTCCAATGCTTCCTACACGCACCAAAACTTCTCTCAACACTCAGATTAGGTGAGGTAAGTGCTTGGGTTAAGAACCTCTCAAGAATTTGTAATTGGAGAGGTAGGAGTAGAGGAAAATTAAGAGAAACTGTGTAGATGATTATGGGTTTACAATCTCTAACTCTCAAGTGTATTGCTAGGGTTTTCTCTTTGAAAAATCTCCTTATAATTTCATGAGTAATGTGGGCTTATATAGTGTGTGTAAAAATCATCCAAGTAGAGAGTTTCGCAGATCACTCGCGAGTTGGCCAAGTCGTGAAGTGACTTACAAAAACCAGCTTGGCATAAGTTGGTTCAGCTTCTAAGCATGTGCTTCCCACATGGCCTTTCGCGGGTTGTTCATTCGCATTGCGAGCAAGTTGCGAACTTCACTACCTTCACAATTTTTCACAAAACTCTCACACTCAACCCTCACATTAAATCCCACAAACATACATGGAAATGATTGAACAAAATACAATCAAATTTGACACAGAATTGAAGCCAACAAAAACACAGTTGTAAATTACAACTTTACAATCTCCCCCTTTGGCTCTTCTGTGACAAAACCCCTATACAGACTCTAGACTTAAAACATGAGTTTGGGAACAGAGGCAAAACTCACTCACACCTAAATCTAAAACCTGTGAAGAATTTGTACCATATATACCTATAACCTAAAACATTTGCACATAACAAGTAACTTCATTAAGCTTGAGACAAGTAGAAATCAAGGCATGTATATAGAACAAGTAAAATGCGATCAAGTAAAACCAATTGAAATATAAAAATAAAGTATAGCTTGATCAAACATGAACAGTTATTAAGAAAAGACTACAATGAACATTTATCGAGTAAATGAACATCCGGACAAGCAAGCAATTTAGTGCAATGCAAACATTAATTGCATGTCCAATAGGCATATGATGCAATAAAGAAATAAAGCAAGAAGACAATTGATAAACTAAATGTATCATAAGGGTTATAAAAACCAAGTACAAAAGTAAATAGAGTTTTTAAACTAAAGTATTGAAAGCTTATAAAAAGTAAGGTAAATAAAAACTACAAAATGAAAGCTCTTGGAGGTAGGTGAACTAACTTCTAGAGTAGACATAATGCTCATCCAATGTCCTTTGTAAAACTTCCTGAGATCTTTGAAGTTGATCCAGTTTTTCAAGAAGCAGATAGAGGTGGTTGGGAGCCTGAGCTGGTTCCTGAGGCTGAGCTTGTGGTTGTCTCTAAAGCTGAGCTTATGAAGGTAAAGCTTGCATGTCATCCAGACCAAGAGTAAAGTTATCAATCTCTTCATCAGTATTGCCACCTTTAGCAACAATGTCCTCTCCTTGTTCTCCTTCTCCTTCTGCTTCCCCTTCAATACTCGGAAGGTGAGCTTTGCTCCTTGTCATGGTTTAAGCAGAGATGGGATCTTCCCTTCTCATAGTAGTCCAACCTTCTAGCATTGTAGAATAGATATGATCACTCTTGGAAATGGAAGTGTCATCCAAGTCGACTTCTTTCTGATACACTTGGCAAAGAGATGGTAAATATGAGCACATATGTCAATCTCCTTCCCCATGTACAAGTAATGAAGAAATAGAGTCCTTGGCTGAGATAGAGTAGTAAAATTCTTCACCAGATAAAGGTTGAAGATCATTATGTACGCCAAGGCTCTCATTGCAAGAAAGAAATCAACTGTGTGCATCAACTGTTTCTTCTCCTTTCCTCCAAGCACTTCAATAGTAGATGTGATTTTAGTTCTTCTTCCATCATATGGAAAAGTGGATTCAAGAATGACTCGGCGGACTTCTAGGAGATCTTGGATTGACTCGGGAGTAACGTATTATTGTCTCCCCCTTACCCAGCAATTGAGACGTTCACCTTCCATAATAGCATTCGAGAAGAACTTTTAAATAACAAGATCCCAAACATTTGTTGACCTATTTAGGAGCTTAGTCCAAGTTCGATCCTCGAACACCTCTAGAATGAATGTTTGAGAGAGTGAGTCAAGGTTCACTTCCCTTTCCACAATGATCACAGTTGAGCTGAAGAAATTTGCATGAGCCTCAAAAGCATCTCTACTTCTAAAAAGTTTGTTGTCGAATCGAAGACACTTAGAATACTTCTTTGCAACTGTTTTTTTTTCTTGGAGACATCTACAAAGAAGAAACAAACACAAACCATACACAAAATGGCAACAAACTTGACTAATTGCAATTTAGTACAAAAATCAAGCATAAACACTCTAAAAAAAAGCATAAGATTGATTAAAGAGCATAAACAAAACACAAATACATGTTATAGATGCAAGATTGACTAAATAGACTAAAAGCATGAGAAAAATACATGACATGTCAAATGTGATGCGGTGTGTGCACCAAGGGTGTGTGCAATGCATGATCATGGCATGAACAAGCACAAAGGGGCAAAGTGTGTAAAACACAAAAAATGATCAAAACATGTTACAAATAAGTAGACATGGTAAACCCCAAAGTTTGGTACTCATTGGAGTCCAAACGAGTGAAAAAATGCCTTAGGGGCATTTTATCAAACACCTAATGTGCACAAAATAACCCTAGATAATGAAAATGCATAAATATGTGAAAATATGCCTTAATACAAGTTCAAAATGCCACAAGGGGCCAACATAATCATCAAAAATACAAATGGGACTAAGTCCAATCATCAAAATAGAAACATTTAAAAAAAAAATTAAATTTCCTCAACCCCCAATCAAAGTAAACCCAACCCTAGGTTTTAAGCATTCTAGAACTAAATCTAGGGAACTGAAAGAGTAAAAGTGTTAGAAAATACCTTAGAGTAGTCTTAGAAGTGAAACCCAAAGAAGTTTGGTTGAGTTTTTGAAGAAATTTTGAGTTTTGGAGAGAGGGACTCGTAAAGAGCTAAAAAATAAAATTTTGAAAAACTGTCAAATCGAGCCCTTTGAAACCGACTTTTTGCACATTTCACAAGCTACTCTCGAAATGTGCAAATGCACAAGGCAAACTTTCATGGGTCAGATTTGAGTCGTGAAGCACTTGCATCTGAGTCACGAAACTCTCTGCCTGAATTTGTGAAGAAATTGAAATTTCCTCATTTTCATTTCATGGGTTAGGCTTGAGTCGCGAACCACTTGCAAATGAGTCATGAAACTCTCTGCTTGAATTTTCAAAGGGACTAAATTTTCCCATTTCATCTCATGACTTGGATGGGACTACATTCTCTCGAAAATGAGTCATGAAATTGCCAAACACAAAGTTTTTCAACATAAAATTTTTTGCTTTTTGAGAAAAACTTTCAAAACAAGAGTGACAAAAATCACTTCCAAAAACAAATAAAACACTTATAAATATTTTTGGTTTGATCAACGAGCAATTGATCATACACACAACACATTTAAACACATACAATCACACAAATGAAATAGATATTCATTGAACATTAGACTTGTGTGTTGTGTATGAGCATCAAGTACGAGTTAGTCCATAGTTTAGCATGAAACTTCAATGATTAATTCAATCATGTCATATACAAATAACATGAAATCAAGAGACCTATCTCACTAATAGAAATAAATGTATATGACTCCTCACCAAAGTGTTTACATTGATTGAAAGCTTTTCATTTGGCTTTCATTTTTCATACTTTTCGATCAATAAAACTCAATTTTTGAGCATTGATGCCATGAAATTTTTATATTTCATTGAAGAATAAGCCTTTGGCTTTGGCATCATACAAATAAATACATTTTGCTCCACCTTTTCCTAGTCAAACTAGTTTTTGAAGCAAGGCTTTTTCAACTCTTTCTCTTTTTAGAGATTGACGTTTCAAGAGCTTTTTGATAGAAAATTAAATGCGAGGAGATATATAAGAGCAAGTCTACGCATGTATCAAGATCAAACAAGACTATTATCTAGACATCCATGACAAACTTGAAGATCTATTTACAACAATCAAGCATAAATTTCTAGATTTCACTCCTATTCAATATGTGCATACATAACAAGCTAAACTCATAAATACACTACGTCATTAGTACGAAGATACTAGGCTAAAGTCAACATGTGATAGGATACAATACAAGCGATCAAACTTTTTGAATTTTATACTTTTTATGTGATTTTGAATTTTTTATTCACACAAAATAAAAGCAATAAAGTAAGATCAACAACAAACAAGCTTTTAACTAAAAGGAAATTAAGAGAAACCTGCTAGAGGGGTAGCATGACAACTAACTAAAAGAAGATGCACATGAAAGCATGCATGAAACTATGTCCCTAAAACATTGGAAATATTAATGTATGGACATGGTAGAGTGATGATGCAGGAGTAACCTTCTTCACCCACATCGCATGAGTGTTTTGGGTGTGATCCTTAATAAGAGGGGTACGTGCAATATAATGCTCAAGCATCGGGGTGAAGCTAGCTAGGCTAGTTGAAATGCTGTTAAGCATCTCCTTGACATCCCCAATGAGTTGTCCTCCATTGTCTACCTTGGCTTGCTTTCCTCTTGGCTTCCCTTTTTCAATTCCTTGAGCGCTTTGAAGATCTGCTCTTTTAAGAGCATGAAGTTTGAAGCAATTCGGTCTAGTGTGCCCACAAATGACACAATGATAGCAAAAATGCTTCACTTGAGGTCCTCTTTGATTCTTAGGCAATGGCTTCCCTTTTGCCTTAGATTTTGCCGTAACAGCCTTGTTCTTGAGATTTGGACTCTTAACTTTTGGCTTCCTAACAACCATTGCTGACATAAACTTCACCTCCCTCTTTGGTTCTGCACTTGAACTTCCTTCATCGGTGTAATTAAATCTGGTCTTGTTTAAAAAGGACTTTTCAGATGTTAGGATGTTGTCAAGCTTTTTGATTGTGATGCGCTAAACCTTTTCATTTGCTTGAATCACTTCTAGTTCAAGAAATTTGATTTTGGAATAGCATTCAACAATACCTTTTTCAAATTCTCAACTTCACACTTAGCATCTCTTAGTTGCACAAGAGTGGATTTGTGGTCTTCCTCAATTCTCTTCATCTTCTTAACCGCACTCTGTGCTACTTTGGTATACTTGCCACAATCCTCAAGAAATGCATCGCAAACAACTTGAAGCTTCCTATCACCTTCATTAAGGTATTCTTCCTCATCATCAGTAGCTTTAATGTCTTCAACATCAGTGTGCTCACCGAGTTCCTCATTCAACTCTTCTAATTCTTCTTTTGACTCCATTGAGGTAATTGCCATAGAGGCAGAATAATTTCCATCACCATCACAACTATCTTCCGAATCTGAACTAGAGATTTCAAAATCACTGAGGGTGGTGGTTAACACCTTGCCCTTCCCTCTCAAATAGTTTGGGCACTCCCTCTTCAAATGACCATGCCCGTTGCATTCATAGCAAACAATTCCTTGAGATGGTGATGACTCGTTGATATCTTTCTTCTTGAAATCTTTCTTGTCATTCTTGAAGGATGAAGATTTCCCCTTGCCAAATGAATTTCCATTATTCTTTATTTTCAAAAATTTCCGAAAATTCTTTGCAAGGTAAGCCACCTCTTTCTTAACATCATCCTCATCCGAGGACTCATCAACTCTCTCATTTATGGTCTTGAGAGCACGAGACTTACTGCTTTTATGAGATGGCAACCCAAGCTTATAAGTTTGGAGTGAGCCAACAAGCTCTTGAATGTTAATGGCATCCAAGTCTTTACTCTCCTTAATGGCGATGACTTTGGCCTACAAGCTTTTGGGTAAAGACCTTAGGACCTTCCTCACAACTTTGGTGTCCTCTATCTTCTCTCTGAGATTAAGCTTGGCATTGACAATCTCATTGAGTCAAACAATGTCATTTTATGGCATTGACAATCTCCATAAAATGAGTCAAACAACTTGTCCTCACTCATCTTCACTTCCTCGAATCGAGTAGTGAGAATTTGTAGCTTTGTGTCCTTGACCTTTTTGGTACCCTCATAGGTAGTCTCAAGGATCTTTCATGCTTCTTGGGCAGTCTTCACATGAGATATCCTATGAAATTCGTCTATAGACATACCACAAAAAATAGCATTAATGGCTTTGTTATTGGCATTGGCCAAAGCAACGACAGCCTTATCCCACTCGGCCTTGGGTTTGTCAGGCCTAACCCATCCAATCTTGATGAAGTCCCACACACTCTCATCGAAAGCACACATACATACTTTCCAAAATGCATAATTGTTCCCGTCGAAGAAGGGAGGTGCATTAAAGGATTGAGATCGATCCATCTCAAATAGGGTTTAGGATCACACAAAAATAATCAAATCAAAATATGTGTATCTGCTCTTAATACCAATTGAAAGCTCAAATAGTGTAAAACACTATTACATGTTTAGACCACCAATTTTAAACAAACGGCTAGATTACTTTTACCCTACTTAACTAGGTGCGGAATAATAGTAAGTGTAACACAATAAGGCCGGAACTACTCTATAGCATATGCAAATACAATAAACAATAAATATAAAGTATAAAGAGTAAGGGAAGAGAGATGCAGATACAAGATAACATCGAGACATGTTATTGAGAAGGAAATCAAAGTACTCGGCGAAAAACCTCTCCACGGCCCTTCAAGCCGAATCGATCCACTAGTGAATAAAGTTGGAGTACAAGGATATCAAAAAGACCTTTCAAGTCTAATCTACCTAATATACTTGTATTCTCCAAGTTCTAGATACCAACGAACTTTACCGAGCCATGTCTTCACTAGTTATCTGAATCCCACAATTAGCTCTAAATTGCATTTTCCAATCAATGGCTTCTTCCAATGCTTCCTACATCCACCAAAACTTCTCTCAACACTTAGATTGGGTGAGGTAAGTGTTTGGGCTAAGAACCTTTCAAGGATTTGTAATTGGAGAGGTTGGAGTAGAGGAAAACTAAGAGAAATTGTGTAGATGATTGTGAGTTTACAATCTCTAACTCTCAAGTGTAATGCTAGGGTTTTTTATTTGAAAAATCTCCTTACAATTTCGTGGGTAATGTGAGCTTATATAGTGTGTGTAAAAAAAATGAGGAAAGCACTCTTTAAAATCATGCAAGTAGAGAGTTTCGTGGGTCACTCGTGAGTTGGCCAAGCCATGAAGTGACTCGTGAAAACCAACTTGGCATAAGTCTATGCAACTTCCAAGTATGTGCTTCTCATGTGGCCTTTTGTGGGTTGTCCACTTGCAAGCCAGTCGTGAGCTAGTCACTAACTTCACAAAACTCACATACTCAACCCTTACATTAAATCCCACAAACAAACAGGGAAATGATTGAACAAAATACAATCAAATTTGACACGAAACTAAAGCCAACAAAAACACAGTTGTAAATCACAACTTTACACAGATAATTAAGAGCATTAGTATCAGTGGAGGCAAATAGGTAAAATGCTAAATTTAGCAACCAAATATAACAAAAGTGGAACAAAATGCTAATGCATCAATGGAGCAAAAGGCATTTAATTTTGTTGTTGAGCTACAATGCACAGCCAAAGATGATTATGCACTATAGCTAAGATGGTATAAAAAAAAAAAACAATATTTTATTAAAAGATAAATTATTTTATTGTGTTGCTGGGTAGTGGTGGTTGTTTTTTTTTATTGTAGTAGATATATTATTTTATTGTGTTAAATGCTAAAATAAAACCACTGAGGTTGAGTGTTTTATAAAGTGAAGTGGTAAAATAGATAAAGTAGCTTTTTGTGGTACCAAACATACTCTTAATTTCTCAAATTTGAAGAAAGAAAAGAAGAATTAAAAGAAAAGCTTCCTATGCAATTTTTCTTTAATTTTCTTGGCAAGAAAGCACAAAATACACCCAAAACAAATTACAGTTCAACTTCTAAAACAAAAACAATTACTGTTCTTAGTTTCTGAGATTGCTTTGTTGCTGAGTATTATGTTTGTTAGCTAAGAAAGTGCAGGAATACAAAAGAAAATCAAAGAAATAGATAAAGTAGCTTTTTGTGGTATCAAACATACTCTTAATTTTTCGAACTTGAAGAAAGAAAAGAAGAACTAAAAGAAAAGCTTCCAATGCAATTTTTCTCTCATTTTCTTGGCAAGCAAGCACAAAATACACCCAAAACAAAAACAGTTACTGTTCTCAATTTCTGAGATTGCTTTGTTGCTGAGTATTGTGTTTGTTAGCTAAGAAAGTGCCAAAAAAAAAAAAAAAAATCAAAGAAATCGAGAATGAGTGTGTGAATCATGTATGCAATAGAAGCAAATGGGTATGTGAAGTGGGGCTCACAGTGGGTTAAGGATTCAGTGAGCCACAGTGGTGCGTAAAGGTGAGAGATTGAAGAACCGATTGAATTTTGATTTGGATTTGTGGAGATTGATTTGAGCTTGTGTTGGTGAAGCTTTTGAAAAATCATTTGGTGATGATTTGTGTGTGCCAAGATTCCCAAATCTGGGTTCATTTTTTTTTTTAATTCTTTTTTCCCTTTCTTTAAAATTAGATTTTTTTTTTTTCATCCAAAGTGGCCATTTTTTTTAATGTCTATTAAAATTATTCTTATTATTTTAGTATACTTCAAGTATGCCAGCTGTGTAATCTATTTAACACATAGGCTATTTTTGACTTTGAGATGATGACAAGGACTAAATTAGTGTCGGAAGAAAGAAATGACCAAATTAAGAGTGACCTCAAAATATAGGAACTAAAATGGGAATTTTACTTTCAAATAATTCTAATTCTGACTTCTCCTAGTTTGCTGCTATTTAATGTATTAATATGTAAAATATATATTTATTTTTCTAGAGAATAGAATATGGGTTTCAGTTTAGAGCATAGAGTTAATCAAAGCTAAACTTTCATGTGTTTGTGTTTCTTGTTTACTTAATGTTATAAACGTAGGTTACGGGCTTGAGGCAACTATTCTTTACTTGAGGGGCATGTGGGAGATCGATGTGGAGTAGTTCCAACTTCACCTTCACCTTATAGTTCACGAGGTAATATTGAGAAATAATGACAAGTTTTTTTTTTTTTTTGGTCTCATCTAAATATGACTATATTTTTGTTACTAGCATTGAGTTTGTCTATTTTCAGTGTATCATGGCTATTTAAATAAGAACGGAGGAGAAATGGCAGAAAGTGCTGTTAGCCTAGTTATAGAGAATTTGGTCCCATTGTTAGTCCAAAAAGTAAAATTGTTGAAGGGTATCCATGATGAAGTTGAAAGCATTAGAGGTGAATTAGAGTTCATTCGATCATTCCTCAAGGATGCAGATGCAAGGGCCGAGAGAGAAGATATGAACAATGTTGCAAAAACATGGGTGAAATTGGTGAGGGAACAAGCATATCACATAGAAGATGTCATTGATAAATACATACTTCATTTTGCAAAAAAATCTCATGAGCGAAGGCAATACTTCCATTTCCTCCAGAAGGTTTTTCACTTTACTATAAACCTAAAACCACAGCGTGTGATAGCTTCTAATATTCAAGGTATCAACAAGAAACTCGAGGACATAAGAAAGAGCGGTGAAAGATATGGCTTTAGTGCAATAGAGCAAGGAAGATCCAGCAACACTGGAAGTCTTACATGGCATGACCCTCGAGTGGCATCCCTTTTCATTAAAGAGGCAGAGGTTATGGGAATCGAGTCTCCTAGAGCCAAATTGATAAAGTGGTTGGTAGAAGGACCATCTAAATGCAAGGTGTTTTCGGTCATTGGCATTGGTGGCCTTGGCAAGACCACTCTTGTCAAGAAAGTGTTTGACAATGAAAAGGTAGCAACACATTTTGATTGCCATGCTTGGATTACTGTATCTCAATCATACAAGATGGAGAGCCTATTAAGGGACACGATAAAACAGCTCTATAAGGCAAGGAAGGAGTTTGCACCTGGGGAAATTGACACAATGAAAGAGACATCACTAATTGAGGAATTAAGTAAATATTTATGTGAACATAGGTATTTAGTAGTTTTTGATGATTTATGGGATGTAGAATTTTGGGGACATATAAAATTTGCTTTCCCGGAGAATGAAAGAGGCAATAGAATTGTAATCACAAGTCGAAATGAGGATGTTGCTCCTTCTAGAAATGAATCTCCAAATTATTATGTGTACAAGCTGCCGCCTCTACCTTTTGAAATAGCCTTGGAACTATTTTACATAAAGGTGTTCCAATGTGAAGGGGGAAAATGTCCTTCTGATTTTGTTGAGTTGTCTCGTGGCATAGTTGAGAGATGTGGAGGTTTGCCTCTAGCAATTGTTGCAATAGGCGGTTTTTTGTCAATCAAAGACAAGGTTGTCTCTGAGTGGCAGAAATTGCATGATAGTCTTAGTTCAGAGTTAGAAAGTAATTCACGTCTAAGAAGTATCCCCAAAATTCTCTCTCTTAGTTATCATGATCTACCTTGCAATCTCAAAGCATGTTTTCTATATTTTGGCATGTTTCCAGAGGATCACTCCATTAATTGTTCAAGACTAATTCGACTTTGGATAGCTGAGGGCTTTGTAAAAGAAAGGCAAGGAACAACATTGGAAGAAGTTGCACAAGACTACTTGAACCAGCTTATTAATAGAAGCTTGGTTCAATTGACACGAAAGGATTTTGTTGGTAAAACTAGAAGTTGTCGAGTTCATGATATGATTCGTGAGGTCATTATTTCAAGGTCAGAAGAATTGAATTTCTGTTTGGCCTCAATGCAAAACTTCTCAAATTGTAAGAGAATCGCTCGACGCCTCTCAATTCAGAACAATGTAAATACTCCTTTAGAGAGTATTACTAGTTCCCAAACTCGTTCTATTCTTATTTTTGGGGTAGATGAAATGCCTAATTCTTTTCTTAATACATTTTTTGCAAACTTCAAACTCATGAAAGTAATGGATTGTGAAGGTGCTCCTATAGATTACATTCCTAAAGAAGTGGGTAATCTATTCCTTCTAAGATATTTAAGCCTAAGAGATACAAAAGTACATATACTTCCAAAGTCAATAGGTAAACTCCACAACCTAGAGACTTTGGATTTGAAGCATTCCCTTGTGTCTGAGCTACCAGTGGAGATCAATGGGCTGCAGAACCTACGATATCTTGCAGCATACTTTGAAAGCCACGATATTGAAGACAATATTGATTTTCGACGAGCAGTAAAGATTCAAAGTGGCATTGCGTGTTTACAATCCTTACAAAAGCTTTTTAAAATTGAAGCCAACAACGATGCCCTTATTGAAGAATTGGGAAGTTTGGGCCAATTGAGAAAATTGCAAATCTGTAAACTAAACAGAGAAAATGGGATGGCTTTGTGCACTGCATTGGAGAAAATGAGCCACCTTCAGTCTTTGAAAATTAGTGCAACAGTTGAAGAAGAAGTTCTTGAGTTACAATCAATGTCTTCACCTCCGCCACACCTACAAACTCTCATCCTATCTGGGCGAATAGAAAAGTTGCCAGAATGGATTCCTAAACTCAAGAGTATAGTTAGAATTGGTTTAGACTGGTCAAGATTAATGGATGATCCTTTAAAGGTCCTTCAAGCTCTATCTAATTTGATGGATCTTTTACTTTATGATGGATACCGCGGTGAGCAATTACATATTGAGGGAGGAGGCTTCCAAAAACTCAAGTTTCTGGGGCTTCGAAATTTAGGAGGATTGAATATGTTGATAATAGACAAAGATGCCTTGCCTCTTCTTGAAATTCTTGAAATTGGACCTTCCCCACGGCTTAAGAAGGTGCCCACTGGCATCCAACATCTGAAAAGCCTAAAAAAACTGCAATTTTATGAAATGCCGACTGAATTCGTGCTTAGTATGCAGCCAGCTGAAGGCCCTGAGTTTTGGAAAGTCAAGCATATTCCCTCTGTTCATTTTTTGAATAGGATTCAAGGGGAACGCTACAAAATCCACAAACTCGGTGATCCAGAGTTATTGGAGCTTTTGCAAAGGTAATTCAAGAAATGGAGAACCAAAGTGTGCTCACCATTTTTGGGAAATTTTAGGTATATTCTTTAAGCCATTACACTTTTTATTATATTTACGGTATTACCGAAGGTTCAGACTTACAATAATATTTTTTTCTTTTATCCTTTTGTAGCAACATAATGAATAATTCAAGTGATGAGAGTGAGGAGGGAGACAATTGTGGTGCGCATGACTTGTTCTTTATGCCTTCCTCATACATATTTTGAATGCCTTCATATGTATGGGACTCTCTAATCTGTATTTCTAGTTCTTCATCATAATGCTTTTGGTTTTTCACTTTGTTTTTGTAAAACATCTCATCCTAGTCGTTGAATCATATATTGTTTACATGTACTTGCATGACCTTAAGAAAAATATAAGACATTACAAATCAAATTGACAATTTGGAATCCTATATATATGGCATGTCATGAATTGCAATTTTCTATAATTAAGTTGTAGAAGAAACTAACTAAAAGGTTTTGGTTAATTTGGGTGATTTATTGGGTACTTAAAATGAAAATATGAATTTATGTGCATGTGATTAGCATGTTTTCAACGAGAGGATATCTCATGAGGTACCTTCATACAACAGGTGAGATCTACACATGTTGTGAGAGAGAGGTCTCATGAAATTGTCTTATAAGTTATAACATACTTTTTTCATTTCCAACAAGCACAAGTACTCTGAAAAGTGATTGAATAATATTCAAAAAGTAGCCAATAGGGACTAGAAGTTGGAGAATCATAATAGCATAATTAATAAATTAATCCCAAAATTAATCTACTAATGTTCAGCAAACAAAGCACCGCACATGATATGTAATATAACGCACATGATTGTATTACATTAAACATCATTAACACTAAAGTATTCGTACACAGCAGTTAAAGGATGTCATGAGAGGTCCTTGAGCTTAGTTATAATGATCGTCAAAAGGGAAAAGTTTTACCCAAAAATATATATATATATATATATATATATATATATATATATATATATATATATATATATATATAGAGAAATTGATTAGGTTATATAATTTGAAATCATCTTGGGAGAAATTGTATAATTTTACCCTTAAAATTCATAACTGGTCAAGATTTATAAATGATCCATTAAAAGTGCTTCAAGTCTTTTTAATATGATAAATGTTAGGATTAATGAGGAACATATAGGTGAGCAATTATATTTTGAAGACGGAGAATTTCAAAATTATAGGTTCTTAGGCGTCAAAATTTGTGATTGAGAGGGTTGAATATGTTGATAAGACTATTACCAATGTATGTACAGTTAAAAACCTGTCTTTCTTTTCCTTTCATTTGTTTGTGTGGTAGGTGGGAAATCTCACCGATCAGGTTTTACTTTTACATAATACACAATTCTTTCAGTTTTAAAATTTGGTAATGTAAATAATTTTTCTTTCATGTTGCTATTGTTGGAAGTGTTAAGAATCCTTCTATCAAGGATTTTCAAGTGCTTATTTGAATTCTGAGAAGGAAAAGAGAGAGAGAGAGATTTTCCATATGAAACTGAATAATACTTCTTGATTAATTACTTTCTACGTACAACTCTGATTATATACTACAACTCACTCACACCAGATCACTAATACAAGCATTACACCATAATTAAACCTTTGTAACAAACTCCAACAGATTCCAGAATTTTCCCACATCTGTTACAGTCAGATTGTAACCAACTCTCTAAGACTTCAGCGGCTATTACAGAGATAAACGATGCCGTTTAAGTAATGCATGAGTGTCATTCTGGTTTCAAGTGTTGTCACGTGTGGCATGTAGAACGACGTCGTTATCTGCTCTGTTAACACCACTATCTTAATGGTAATTGGTAAGTGATGGGAAATGCTTAGACAATTTTTGTATGGTCTCAAGGGAAAAGGTAAGTAATTTGAAATTGAAAAATTCAAGCACATAATAATCCCTAGAAAGCTCTGAAACTTTGGCTCACCTCAAGAGGGCTGTAAGGGGCATTATCTACATGCAAAAGGTCTAAGTATCACTTATGCATGTTCGAAAATGCCAAATCATGATATAAAGGTAACAATGAATCAAAAGGTAATATTTACTTCTCATTTTTTTTTTCACATTCTAACCAATGTAAAATCTTTAGAATTCACGTTGAACACATAATTGATACTCTCTCCGTCCCATTTTTTTTGTCCTCTATTCCATTTTGAGATGTCCCAAAATATTGTCATGTTTCTAAAAATAAAAGTCATTAATTTACTAATATTCCTATTATATCCCTATTAATTTACTAATTCAATTTTTTGATAAATTTTTTTAAGGGTAGTTTTGGAAATTTATACATTTTTAAAAGGTAGATAAGACAATAAATGATATTCCCTTAAAAAGTTTGACTTTTCAAACAGGACAAAAAAAGTGGGATGGAGGGAGTACTAGACAAGAAAAATCTATCAAAGAATGACATATATCAGAAGCAGACTGCGTTCGGCTATATTGCAAGATAAGTCTTCTTTTATTAATAGTCAAAAATTGGGCAGCAAGCCCTAGCAGTCCAGCTGTAGCAATCTTGATGACCTGATTTTTCCGATGAAATGCTGAAATGACATGTAAACTTTCACCAAATTAGATCAAGTATGCATATTATGCCCCACGCATTGACCCCCTATTTTCACTGCATACATAACAGTTATGTATCATTGTTATAATCAAGACCTGAAATCTCTCTTCAAAATACCCAATAAAATAGATTCATAGAACTCCAAAGAATGCACTTATACATATAGAAGAACACGAAGTTGTTTCTTCAAAAAATTTGAAAAGGAGTAAAAATTTCACATCCAAATAATGACACCAAAAGGAATGATGAAATAAATGAAACATATATATTCGGTCTCTCTCTATCTCCCACACTCTAATCTTCATCTTCATAATTATAACAAATTAGCTTGTAATCCCATGCATATGCATGGATACACTCAAAGATATACAATAAGATGATTAATATAATTCATATATATATATATATATATATATATAATTTAAATACTATTAATAGTCATTTTTATATTTGGTTTACTTTTATAAAAAAAAAAAATTGTAAGGATATTATTAGGTATAAAATGTAAATTGTCTTTTTTTTTTTTAAATTATTGTGAAGCACTTTTTTTTTTTAGGATTCATTTATTTTAGACTCTTTAGTTTTTGTACTTAATAACTCACTTGGATGAATATTTATGATGTGGTTCCACATTTGATTCTAAAATAAAGAAATAAACTCTTTAAGAATAAATAATTTAGGACATATGGAGCAAAATTAGAACTGTAATTTGGAATTCTAATTTGAGTTTCTCTCAGCTTCACCTATTATTATATATATAGAATAGTTACAGACGCATGCGATGCGTGGGAATAAATAATTATTTTGTAATATGCTGTAATCTATAATTTATTCTCTAAAATTTATTGAAGATAATATGGTCACCTCAAAAATTTAACTATTTTTTAAAGTATTTCCAACTCTATCTATACAAATATATCATTATATTATTTTGGTTTTTTTTTTTTTTTTTTTTTTGAGATTTGATATTTGTAACCTTATAATGGAAGGACATGCCAACACAACTAGACATGGCAAAACGGGCAGGTCAGGTCTGGTTCAGGTCGGGTCAATCGGGTCATGGACCAAAACGGGTCATTTTTAAATGGGTCAATCAGGTTGCGGGTTAAACGAGTCGCAGGTTGAGTCGGGTTGCGAGTCGTATCGAGTTGACCCGTATTTTTCAATTTTTTTTTTTTTTTTTGAAGTAGATGCAATCTGTCACTTGTTTATGAGTTCCTTAACTATAATTAGATTCTCACTGGTGATATTATTACCAATTACTACTAAACACTTGACTTGATACCCAAATTTAGTGCAACTCTTGTTCCAGCTTTCTAGAAGCTAATCTTGGTATCGATCTATTTAAAGTAGAAAGAGAAAATGAAGGTGGCAAGCAAAGAATGACAAACTATAATAGAGTACATAACATATTAAGTAAAGAAGAATAAGTAAATATTTTATAAAAATTACACCTTAATCTCAATCTTCTCAACATTGGTAGACATGGCAAAACGGGCGGGTCGGGTCAGGTCAATTGGATCGCGGGTCAAAATAGGTCACGAGTCAATCGAGTTGCGGGTTAAACAGGTCTGACCTGTTTTGCCATGTCTTTACACAACATTAGATTTCCTTTTTTTTTTTCTTCATGTGATAAGATTGTATCATATTTTAATTCTTATGAATTTTCAGGTGCAACTTCATACCAACTACATGGATTCTTAATTCCTAAAAGTGATGTCCAGTTAGTTGCTAACAAAAAATGATAAGACCACAAAAAAAAAAAAAAAAAAAAAAAAAAAAACTAAAACTAAAGTAAGTTTTAACCGGTTAGAATCATCATATACAAAAATTTATCTACAATAAGGTAAATAAATAAAATATGTTTTAAACAAAACTTACTTTAGCAAATTGATCAAATTTAATAGACCCTCACTTATACCAATTTTCATCAAAGACCAAATTGTTAATCAGTATTGTGTCATTGATTCCGCCCATGTCCTTCACACACATTCCTCAATGTGTCAATATACAAATCACACACTTGTGATTACATTCATTTTATCAATGTTCTGAATTCTCACATTGATTCCACCCATATCCATCACACACATTCATGATTCATCAATGTGTCCATATACAAATCACCCACTTGTCATTACATTCATTTTATCAATGTTCTAAATTCTCACAAAGAATTAAAATAGTGCGCATACGAATTGTAAGTAAGTGAGTTAAGAACATAGGTGTATATATTATATCTTACTAACCTAACCACGCACATCCACACACACACATATACATACATACATACATACATACATACATATATATATATATATATATATATATATATATATATATATATTGTGGTGGTCAGACATAGCCTTCCCAAATTAAGTCCATATTTTAATTACATTCAAGTTTTTTCTCCCCATTGGTTCATAGTGGTATAGGTAATGTTTATGAATTTAAAGAAATTTGAAAAGCTTCAACACAAAGCCTTTAAGTTTGTGGCCAAAAACAATTAAACCATACGTTATATCACTATATGGGGTTAATCAGGGACAGAACTACTCAAGGGCTTAGGGAGGCCATGCCCCCCCCCCCCCCACCTTTGAAAAAAAAATTCTAGTATGTATATTAACAAAAAGAAATTTAATTCTGGTTCTTAAATTTATATACTTGGGCCCCCCTCCCCAAAAAAGTTACAAACTGACCCAAGAAATTCAACAAATAAATAACAAGAAAAATCTATAAAAAAAATGCACATATCCAGATAATAAGAAAAATCTTTGGACAATTCATAAATCTGGTCTAAGCAAAAACAATAACAACAAATCAATTACAAATGCTAGCAAAAAAATCATAAAAACCCAATAACCTTTACCCAATTTTTCCCTCTCACTTGAGAGCTCTATGCCCCTCTCAAATGACTCCACCCTCATAGCCATAGAGACAACTCCTATGCCACATATTGATTGCTTCATCCACACATTAGTTAGACCTTGAAAATCTTGCAAAACTCTTGATTATAAAATCCTATTATTAAATTTTTTTCAAAAGAAAAAATACAAATAATAATTAATAAATTAATGCTAATAATGCAACTTTGTCAACCTCTAGTATTGATATTCCAATTTTTAAAAATATTTGAACAAAAAACTTCGCCCCCCCCCCCCCACCCTAAGTTTGAATCCTAGTTTCGTCCCTGGGATTAATTGTTAAATAGAAAGCAATTTACAAAGATTAAAAGTTGGTAAAAAAGAGAACTGATGAAAATGATAAGAAAAATAAAAAGAATATGAAAAATAAATTAATTTGATCTTTCCACTTAAATGACCATTTAATCAATAATAATAATTTTATAAAAATTTTCCAATATGTTGTGGTCGAAATTGGTGGCAAACTTGCTGAACTTGGCCAATTGTTATTGCCTCAGAGAAGATGGCTATTAGCATTCCAACTCATGAACTTTAAATGGGTACAAGAAATTATTAGATTGTATCAGCTACTATGCCCCAAAAATAGTAGTTGTTTTTGTCTTCATGGGATCACGTCAACTATATCATAATGTGTTAAATAAGGAAAAAAAATAGCAAAATCCAAAATTTTAAACTCGCAGTATAGTAGTATTGTTAAGTTTTGTCTAATACTCATGTACACAGTATTCTAGATATTCAAAAGGAGAAAATTTTAAAAAGAAAATCAAGTTGTTGAAAAAAATAGCATAATCCAAAATCTAAAACTAAAAACCCAACTATTTTTCATATGCACAATATTATAGATAGGTATTCAAGAATCAAGAACCAATTAGTTTTTCCATCCACACAATAATTAGGTTAAAGCTAGATACTAATGGAATTTAAAAAGAATTCAGTTATTTGAATTTTCTCACTCCTAGAATCCCAAACAATTTCTCAAAAGCTAAACAATCCACAAAGTTATTCGTCAAAACCAAACAGGACAACTAAGGTTCAAAACACAAAAATTCTAGCCATAACACAATAGCCTACTTAAGCTGATGTAATTTGAAGAATTTATGTTTCCTTTAAAAAATTAAGATTAAAAGAAAAAAAAAATTAAACTGTTACAACCCCAAGTTCCATACAACCAAAAAAAAAAAAACAAAAAGATTTAAACACTACTTTCTTTTCTCTTCCATTTTCCCGCAATTTCTAGGACACCAAATGATCCAATTAAACAATAAACAGCAAATTATTAATATAAGGAAAGGGAAATCTAATATAGTTGTTGTGTATTGAACCATAAAAAGCAAATTATCAAGCACCACCCAAAAAAAACAACAAATTTTTTCCCCTTTGCTTCAAAAGGATCTAAGAAAAAATGGTTACCAATTGATTGGTATGACCTTCAAAAGAATAAAAAGATTTCAGTGATTGCGAGACTTGATTGTTGACATCTGTCGATGAATTGACAAACAGAATAGAGATAAAAATGAAATTTAGTTCATTATATAAAACGATAGGAAAAAGAGACAATAGCAATTTTTCTTTGATGAAAATGAATAACACTCTTACTATAAAACGATGACCAAAACAAAAACATCACATTGAAGCTAATTATCAAACAGAAAAACATTATAGCAAACATATTGAGAGTAACACTCCTGTAGTCTAGAGAAGGGCAACCATAAAGCAATTTACAACAAACATAATCAAATTGCCAACTCAAATCAATTTTGAAAAAGAAAAAATATATGTGAATATTTTTTAGACTGAAAACTCAAACTCATACATCATGAAATCCCAAAATTGAAATTATATTCTACTTTTTTTTTTCCTAATCATGAGATAGTAATGAATAAATAAATAATAATAATAATAATACAGATAACAAAACTCATTTTGAGCTCATACCCTTTGGACCTGGGCAACTAATGTTCGCCTCTCATGTGCTTCAGTTTTGTCCACAAGCTCTAGAGTCACTCTCTATCTCTTGTATTCATTTAATTGGGTTTTGGCAGGCAAACTTGAGTCACGACCAAAAGAACAACTAAAACACTCAAGAAACTATTCCGTTGAAGGCCATGCCAATCAATTTGTGGAGAGAGAATAATTGGAAATTTATAAAGAAAAAAAAATGAGAGGTAAGGAGGTGAAGAGATTGCAATCTATTGATGACTTTCCAAATTCCATATAATAGCAGCATCTGAAGAGTTTGGGTTAATGGAGAGACACGTGGTAGAGTTGGAGATAGAGTAACACATGAATCTAAGAGATGCTCGATAAATATCAATCAGTAAATCAAAAGTTAAAAATGAAAGAAAGAAAAGAAATTATAATATGGTGCTGATGTGGCTTAACTAGAGTGTAGCAACAATAAATGCTACGCTTTGACTTTTAGATATATATATAGATAATGCGGGGGGCAAAAGCATGAATTCCTTAAAAAGTGATAACCAAGTAAACCACCACCTTTAGCTGGGATTCAACTTGATTTGGTCCTAATGAGAACTTGGATCAAACTAATATAGGGGTTGTACCTGCTATAAAAGAAAAATCTCACTCATATTTCCTTGTCATTTGCTATATCATCTTTGGGTTTAAAAGTAAAAAAGAGCCCTGCTCTATTTTGCACCTTTAACAACAAAGAAGACATTCTAAATCATTAAACTTTCATAGCAAGATTACATGATGGTAGTCATCATGCCTAGTGGTAATTGAGGCAAGGAGGCAACAGTATTTGCAGCCAAAATCAGCATCTTGAGTGTTGTGGAACAACAACCAGCAAATATAGCAGTATGCTAGAAAGGAATTCAAGCAATGACAAAAAAGAAAATAAAATTTATTGAGTAAATTAAGAGTTACAATATTGATGAAATTAGCAATGGGAAAAAGAAACATAAAAGACATTATGATAAATCTTAAATTAGATCTCATGTAGAATTGCATCTGGAATCAGATTATCCAAAAAAGTAGACTTATATTCCAAAATGTTATACAATAAATAGACAAAAAAAAAATTAAATTCCTACCATTGCTTGTGATATGAAAAAAATATAATTATTATAAAATTCATATATAATAGAATTAAAAAAAAAATCCCAAAAAAAGAGAGGAAAGCAAACGTCATACAACCCGCAAGAGTCATATATAGATAGGAACAGTTTTTGGGTGATATTTGGCTTTTAGCCTAATTTTGCAAACAATTTTGTTAGTTGAAAAGTTTTGCAAACATATTTGTAAAGTAACATCTCGAGTGTAAGAGAGTCGAGATCAACTATTGTATTCCAATTCCTTCAGAAAAGACCAAGAGAAAAACTCAGGCTAACCGATCCTTCTTCTCTCTAGATTTGATCTTTCTTCATCTCTTTAGATCAAGCCCAAATCGAGCCTTGGAGGCCAAAGTTGATCCCCTCCGACTCTGCAGATCTGATCATTTGGTGCTTCTCTGTAGGTGTTCTCTCTTTCTTCTTCTCTGCATTCTGCTACTCTTTCTTTTTTCTCCTTTTTCTCTACAAGGTCGGCCATGTTGTTGTTTATATAGAACTTGAGCCTTCAAGACTCGAGCTCCTTCGTTTAAATCGAATTTTGTACACTCAAGATGTTATTTATCAAATATGTTTTGCTTTCTTGTCAACTAACGATATTGTTGGTAAAATTAGGCTAAAGGCAAAAAAAATCGCAATTTTTTTGTCCTGCACCCTTACACATGACTAATCTCATCAAGCTTTGGACTAAATTGTAAAGGTGTGTACTTCAAAGATAATGTTACAATAAAAACTCAAATTAAGAAGTGACGAACATCCATGATAGGTTGTCTGTAAGAGTGACGATCACAACTGCGTCCTTTGAAGAGACGAACATAGGGTCAAGACCTCGTTGACATGATCAAAGGCATGCATGCACACATTGATAGCACAGATAAATGCCAGTTGGACAACTGGCAATCCATAACTACGCTGAGACAATTACAAAAGCAATAACGGCACAACGGTCATCCGTTGTGCCTTAACTGAGATTATCATTACCCATTAAATGCAACGGTCAGGAGAAAAACACTAGACCCAGCATTTAATGAACATAATTGCACCAACCTGAAGAAAACTATAAAAGGTGAACCCAGCACTAAGGTACGGGACATGTAAAATTACTAGAGAGAAAGAACTGTGAGAAATTTTATTCTGGGAGTACGTAATCTGACTTAAGCATCGAAGTATTCTCAGCTGGCCTCACGCCGGCAAAGACATTCCTTTGCTTTCTTCTTGTCTTGACAATAGGTCCCGAAGATCGTCCATTGAATTGATGAGGAACATACTGATGAGGTTCATTTTCGGCTTCATCAGTTTGGCACTGTCTGTGGGAAAGTGTAACGAGTTGTCTTTAACTCAAACCATTGTGCTCCTATTGATAAAAGTTCCTGTCTTAAGATGGACAACGCAGTAGCAGTGCCTCTAGATCCTGTGGTGATGGCTCAACAGATCCAAGCCTTGACAGCAAATGTGCAAGAGCTGATGAGACAAAATGAAGAGCTGAAGCGATGAGCCCGTCCAGAGGGTAGTAACACTTCGCATTACTGGCGAAGTCGTAGCAGACATGATAAGGATGTGAATAGCAAGGGGAGGGGTGCAACAGAACACACTAGACAGTCAACACCTGACAATGACCATTTGATAGAGAATCTGTGAAAGGAGCTTGACAAGGTCAAAAATTCCCTGAAAGGAAAAATAGCGATGAACCTGGATGGCATGCTCAAGCAAATAGATTCGCCCTTTACAGCTAGTGTTTTGGAGTGCCCCCTGCCTCCGAAGTTTCGTCTGCCGCAACTAGAGTTCTATGATGGTACAAAGGACCCCCTCGACTATATAGGGGCCTTCAAGACCATTCTGAACCTGCAGCAGACCCCAAATGAAGTCATCTGTAGATCTTTCCCTGTCACCCTCAAAGGAGCTGCAAGGGTTTGGTTTAGCAAATTGCCAGCCTCTTCCATATTAAATTTCGAACAACTCAGTGATTCATTTGTTCGTCATTTCATTGGAGGGCAACGTCACAAAAGGCCAACCTCTAACTTGTTGACGGTAAGGCAGCAAGAGAGGGAGAGCTTAAGGGATTATGTGAAGCGGTTCAACAAGGCGGTGTTGGAGATTGACAAAGTGGATGATAAAGTCATCATATCGACCTTCCAGGCAAGGCTCAATAACCCTAACCTCATCTTTTCGTTAGGGAAGACGCCCCCAACCTTTATGATGGACCTTTTATTCAAAGCTCAAAAATACATGAATAGGGAGGTTGCCCTTACAGCCAAGGGGCTAATGGGAAAATGAAAGAAGGAGGAGACTAGAGAGTCCCTTACATGCAAGGATTCATACTCAGAGGTCTAGTCCAGCAAGACTAGCCTTGATGCCCCGAAGAAAAAGATGAAGTTCACCCCTTTGGTTATGTTGACGGACAAAATCCTCATGTAGATAAAGGATGAACCAGGGCTGAAGTGGCCCAAGCCGTTGAGTACGTCCTCAAGGAAGCGTGACCCGAAGAAGTACTTCCGTTTCCATAAAGATCACGACCATTATACTGGCAAGTGCCGCGATTTAAAGGAGCAGATAAAAGAGCTGATCCAACGAGGAAAGCTTCAAAAGTTCATTAAGAGGGATCACCAACCTCGGTCAAGGGCTGATGATAAAACCCATGATGATGCCAGGATGATAGACGAGACCTTCCAAAGCAAGTTGTAGGGGAGATACGAATGATAGCAGGAAGGCCCGTATCAGGAGGGTCATACAAGTCTTTGAAGAAGATGTATTACAGGCAGGTCAATAGTGTCCGTATGAAACATCCATCCCCAAAGTACCAACGGTCAGAGAATGATGACATCACATTTTCTGAACGAGATGTAAGTGGGATAAAGCAACCCCATGACGACCCACTCGTCATCATGTTGGGAATAGAAGGATTTGCCACAAGGAGAGTGTTAGTTGATAATGGAATCTCGGTAGACATAATGTATATGACGGCCTATCAGTAATTGAGATTGGATCCTAAGAGGCTCAGATCCTTTAATTCCCCACTTGACAATTTCAGCGGAGATAAAATTTACCCAAGGGGAATCGTCACATTATCCGTTATAGCTGGAAAACACCTAGCACAAGTGACAATTCAAGTAGATTTCTTGGTCATCAATTGTCCGTCGTCCTACAATGTCATCTTGGGGTGACCCACTCTGAACAGGATTAAGGCTGTAACGTCGACTTACTGCTTGAAAATGAAGTTTCCAACTCCAAACGGGGTAGGCTAGATATGTGGAGATCAGCTATTGGCTAGGGAATGTTATCAAGCTGTCCTGGCTTCAAGAGAGAACCACACGTGGGTGTTGGAGGAGGAACCAAAGGAGTCGTCCTAAGAGTTGGAGGAAGTGAACCTGGTAGACGGGGACACGACGAAAGTGACAAAGATGGGGATAGGACTCAGCACTGTCTTGAAGAGCAGGATGATGGAGTTCCTCAAGCAAAATCTAGACGTCTTTGCTTGGACTCACAAAGACATGTCGGGGATAGACAATGAGGTCATAGAGCACAAGCTGAATGTTGACCCTACCAAGAAGCCCGTCCAACAGAAACGACAAGTTTTTGCCCCCAAAACGAAACAAAGCAGTTATGAAAGAAGTAGAGATGCTTTTGACAGCTGGATTCATCTGAGAAGTCTATAATCCCGAGTGGTTGGCCAACATCGTCATAGTCAAGAAGTCCAATGGGAAATGGCGCATGTGTGTGGATTTTATAGATCTCAACTGAGCCTACCCTAAGGACAGTTTTCCTCTCCCTAGGATCGATCAATTAGTGGACTCAACGGCCGGCCGAGAGTTGTTGACTTTCATGGATGCATTTTCAAGCTATAACCAGATTCGCATGAATAAGGAGGACCAAGAGAAAACTGCATTTGTTACCAGTCAAGGGTTATATTGCTACAAGGTTATGCCTTTCGGCCTAAAAAATGTAGGAGCCATTTACCAGAGGTTAGTAAACCAGATGTTCTGCAGACAGATTGGAAGGAACAACGTCCTTTATGTAGACGACATGCTCGTGAAGAGAAAAAAATAAAAGCAACATCTAAACGACCTTAGGGAGACTTTCGACACATTAAGGAAGTATCAAATGAGGTTGAAGCCAACTAAGTGTGTATTCGGGGTGTCATCTGGCAAGTTCTTGGGGTTCATGGTCTCACAGAGGGGTATAGAGGCTAACCCAAAGAAAGTCAAAGCTATATTGGATATGACATCCCCGAGGAGTGTGAAAGAAGTTTAGAGACTGACGGGGCGCATAGCAGCCTTGAACAGGTTTATGTCCAGAGCGACAGATAAGTGCCTCCCATTCTTCAAGACGTTAAAGCAAACTTTCCATTGGACAAATGAGTGTGAAGCAGCTTTCCAAGCTCTCAAATATTACTTGTCCAAACCACCATTGTTGAGTCTGTCTGTCGAGGGGGAGGATTTATTCCTGTACTTGGTCGTCTCTCATACAGCGATAAGCTCGGCATTGATCTGAGAAGAACTCCAAACTCAAAGGCCAGTCTACTACACAAGCCAAGCTTTCTAGGGTGCGGAAGCAAGGTACCTAAGGATAGAAAAACTGGTCTTTGCCTTGATCATCGCCTCAAGGAAGCTCCGTCCCTACTTCCAGTCACATACGATACTAGTCATGACAGACCAACCATTGCAAAAGGCTATGGGTAGGCCAGACGCAGCAGGAAGAATGGTACAATGGGCAGTAGAATTGATCTAGTTCGATGTTGATTACAAGCCTAGGACAGCGATCAGGGCCCAAGCACTGGCAGACTTTGTCACAGAATTCACTACAGCCGAGCAAGATCCAGAAGCAGATTGTTAGACGATGTACACAGACGACTCAGCGGCATTAGGCATGGGGGGAGTCGGAGTGATTCTCTTCTCCCCTAAGAAAGACGTCCTCAAATACAGAGTCCAGCTTCAATTCCCAGCGACGAATAATGAAAAGGAGTATGAAGCAGTATTGACGGGACTGCGGGTGGCAAAAGCCCTAGGAGTGAGAAACCTTAAGTTGAACTCTGATTCAAAACTTGTGACCGGACAAATGAACAATGAGTATGAGGCTAAGGAAGATAGGATGAAGAGGTATTTAGCACTGACTAATCAGTTGATTTCTAACTTTGATGATGTCAAGATTACCCAGGTACCCCGAGAAGAAAATTCTGAAGCAAACAAGGTTGCTAGACTGGCATCATCAGAGACCAACGAAAGACGACCTGGTTTGCTCATAGAGGTGCAGCATCTTCCAAGCATCAAAGGGATCGAAGTGAATTGCGTACGGTCAAGAGAAAGCTAGATGGATCCAATAATCACCTACATCAAGACTAGCAATCTTTTGACAGATCCAACCAAAGTAAGGAAAGTCAAAGTCAGGTCATCCAGATTCACGATCTTAAATGACGAGCTTTATAAAAGGAGGTTTTCTCAACCCTACTTGAAGTGCCTCGATCCAGGAGATGCTGAATATGTTCTAAGGGAGATCCATGAAGGAGTATGTGGAAATCGACCACAATCGCTCGTCGAACTGGTTGTTCACACAAGGTACTTCTGGCCAACAATGCAGACGGATGCAGCTCAAGTTGTCCAGAACTGCGACAAATGCCAACGATTTGGGAATGTGCAACATGTCCCAGCAAAGCATTTGACGAGCATAACTTCACCCTGGCCATTTTCCACGTGGGGAATCGACATAATGGGCCCCCTACCTCGTGGTAAGAAACAGGTAAAGTTTTTAGTCGTTGTTATTGATTATTTTACGAAGTGGGTGGAAGCAAAACCTCTTATAGTCATAATAAAGACGAAGATACAGCACTTCGTGTGGAAGAATCTTGTTTGCCAGTTTGGAATCCCTCGCATCATCATCTCTGACAATGGGCGACAATTTGACAACAAAAAATTCAAAGATTTCTACAGAGAATTGGGCATAAAGAACTATTACTCTTCACCTAGTCACCCACAGGCCAATGGCCAAACAGAAGTTACAAATCGGACTTTACTCAAACTGATCAAAATCCAACTTAAGGGGGCAAAGGGGGCATGACCTGACGAGCTCTTAGGAGTTTTGTGGGCCTACAGAACAACAATAAAAACCCTAACGGGCAAGACTCCCTTCAAGATGACTTTTGGAACAAAAGCAGTGGTCCCTGTGGAGATTGAAGTATCAAGCATTAGGAAGGTGTGGTACGACGAGCAAAGTAATGACGAAGGTCTCAAGTTAGCCCTGGATTGTTTACCCGAGGTCAGAGACGATGCTGTACAGAGAATGGCCCTATATTAAGAAAGGATGACGAAGTATTACAACTAGAGGGTCAAGTTGAAGCAATTTAACCCAGGAGACATGGTCCTACGGAAGGTTTCACAAGCCACCAAGGATCCAAACAACGGAAACTAGGCCCTAACTGGGAAGGCCCAAACAAGGTTGTCCGTTACTCAAGAAGGAGTAGCTACTATCGGGAAGACATAGAAGGAAAGCCTTTGCCTCGTCCATGGAATGTTGAAAATCTTAAGAAGTACTATCAGTAAAGGAGCAAAGCCTCAACCTTAATAAGTTCCAAGATTTGGAAAACCTCGTTTATCCATTCACAGATAAGCGAGACATCGATTTTCATTACGTATTTGTACTTTCATTATGCATATGTTTCATTTCCTTCCAATATTATATCTTTAGCACTTGTTGTGTTTCCTTGTAATCACCTTTTTATAAGCGAGGATGAATAAAATAGGCCAAGCATCTGCAAAATCATTCCCTTTCAAATGATCAAAACAATAACATTTTACAGAAGGGCTCCCTAAAGTTAAGGATAAAAATTCCCGTCAATATGAATGACAAGGATAAAAATCCAATGCAAGTGATAAAAACTCTAAGTTTAAATCACAAGGGTAAAAAATCCGGTCAATATGAATGACGATGATAAAAATCCAATGCAAGTGATAAAAACTCTAAGTTTAAATCACAAGGGTAAAAAATCCGGTCAATATGAATGACGATGATAAAAATCCAATGCAAGTGATAAAAACTCTAAGTTTAAATCACAAGGATAAAAAATCCCGTCAATAAGAATGATGAGATTAAAATCCAATTTAAGTGATAAAACCTCTAAGTTTAAATCACAAGGATAAAAAATCCCGTCAAAGAGAATGACAAGATTAAAATCTAATTTAAGTGATAAAAACTCTAAGTTCAAATCACGAGGATAAAAATCCCGTCAATGAGAATGACAAGATAAGAGTCCAATGAAAGTGGTAAAAAATCTAAGTTTGGATCATAGGGATGAGAAATCCCGTCAATATGAATGATGAGATTAAAACCCAACCTAAGTGATAAAACCTCTAAGTTTAGATCGCAAGGGTAAAAAAAAAATCCCGTCAACATGATTGGCAAGGTTAAATTCTGACTTAAGCAATAAAAGCTATGTGTGTGAATCACAAGGGTAAAGATCTCATCTACAACGAGATCAAAGCTAGCTAGGGAAATGCTAAGTCCAAAACGAAAGAGCAAATACTCCATCAACATAAACAAGAGTCAAAGTGATGGGGGCAAACATAATTTATGAAAAACCTTAGGAACATCATCAACAGAAGAATTTAGCAAACAAGGTTATAATTCTAAGCACAAAAGTCATAAGCAGTTTGTAAGACAGCCCCAAAATCAAGGGGAAACCCGTCATTTCAAAAAAGTTGAAAGCCTTAAAGACAAGGAGGCAACTGTTCGTCATCAAAGTATAAAACCCCAAAACAAGGGGGTAACTATTGTTTTCCAAATAAAATAAAAAAGAAAAAAGAAGGAAACGATGATAAATTAAGAAGGAGGGGCGGAGGATTCGTCCACGTTTTTGCCATCAATTGCTTTATCTTTTTCTGGAACGCCAGACTCATCCCCTTCTGGTTCCTTAGACTCGTCCTCAAGAATCTCGGTATCAATCTTCTTAAAATCTAAGTTAGAAAAGTCTACCGCCGCGCTATGGATCTTCATCATCCATCTACACAAGAGCTCAAACCCACTGTATGAACTGGAGGTCTAAAAATTCTTCTGACCCTTTGAACTTCTTGATGACCTTGGCCCTTTCCTCGTTAGTCTTCAAGAGAGTCACCTGAATCTCATCGTCTTTTTGGACGACCAAAGCCTTCTCCACACGAAGGGCTTTTGTCAGCTCCTTTATCTCCTGGTTCACCGCGTTCTTCTTATTCATAGTAGTGATTAAGTCCTTCCTCAATTGAGAGCATTCAACCTTCACAAATTCCGCCTTCGATGTGGCCACCATGACCTTCTCCTTTGTATTTAGATAATCTGTGGTAATGCATAGCGATTCCCCAAGGACCTGAGTGGAGTAAATAGAAAAAAAGAAAAAAGAAAAGTTACACTCGTGTACAAGACAAAATCCAAAAGCAACACTAGAAGAGCAGAGTTGCTTACCTGCATTAACTTGTGTATATGTCAACTAACAAGCTCATGAGAAGGAATAGACGACAAGCCCTTCAGCTTGTCATTGGTGATAACATTGTGCGCACGACCCAGGGTAGTAGCAAGGTCGTCCCACACACTCATCCCAATCTTGCTCTTCCCCTTTAAGCGAGTGAGTAGGGGAGTTATAGCAGTCATTGGAGAAGGATTAGCTACATTAACAGTTAGAGAAGGGGCAGCATCAACATTTTCATCACCAAACTTCCTTTTCTTCGAATCAGATGTCAACTTGGCCAGAGGTTCGTTCTTTAAGTCCTTAATACAAGCGTACTTATCTTTACTATATCTAGTTGCCATTTCTGTTTTTTTTTTTTTTTTTTTTACCATTTCTGTTTTTTTTTTTTTTTTTAAAGAAAAGAGAGAAAGAGAGAGAGAGAGAGAGAGAGAGAGAGAGAGGGCAACCAAGGCCAAACAAGTAATAGATGGAGTTAGAAAAAAGTGACGAAGTTAGCAAGAGCAACGACGAAGTTAAGGAAAGCAACGAAATTGAAAAGGTTAAGGATAGACAAGATCTTACTCTTTTCCTCTCAACAAATCTTCTCCAACACGTATCTCGAAGATTCTGGACCTAAGCAGCAAGCGTATAACTAACGAGGATCAACAAAGTCATCAAAGTCGTCCACTTCGCAAGGGTAAACAAGCACAGCGCGAACACGATGACGGTACTGGTCTTCTAAGTCAAGTTGATCAAGCGCTACAGCGGATCAGAAAAAGAGATTCATCAGATGAAGAACCCAAACAATGAAAAGAAGCAAGGAAGAATGACGAAGATATGCACCAAGGGCTGGGACTTCCCATTTTCGCAGTAATCTGGGGACTTATCCTCAGAAGTCATCAGACAAAGTTTCCCAACCCTTACCTGAGACAAAGAAATACCATGATTTCCAATCATGGAAAGAAAAGGGAAAACCCCTAACTACCCTAGACTTCCTATCCCACGGCAGGAGTTCAAAATAGCCATAGTGGGTCGAAGCTTTTAAACAGTACAAATACAAAAACTCATTCAGGGTTATCATCTCCCTGTCACAGGCATACAACCAAATAGACATACAACTAATAATCGTCCTCCAAGCATTGGGGACAAGTTGACCTGGAGCGATTTGAAACTCGTCCAACACTTGCATGATGAAGGGATGAACAAGAAAACGGAGACCACACAGGAAGTTGGCCTTATAAAAACATACTTCCCCATGGGCAAAATTACAAGCCTTTTCACCCAAACAGGGCAATTTGATGAAAGTTTCTTTAAGGAATTGGAACCTCTTCGTATAACCCTTCAAATGGCTTTCTTTGAGGGAACAAGACTCGGAAAGAGCATGCAAAGGCCGCAAGGTTGAGGTTGAAGGCAATTTGGAGACTGCGGTGTCAACAACTTGGTTTAAAGACTTAGCATTGGAAGACAAACCGGTCTCCAACTCACTGGACCTGACATCATCTACCCTATACTCGATAAGGTCCATCTCTAAGTAATACCTAACTAAAGATTGATGGATTAGGGGATAGAGGGCGGACAAAACGGGCCTAATAGTAGAACTACGAGACACAAACAGACCTAACTAGGGACACCAACCAGAAGAGTGCTCAAGGAAGACTCCCAACCTGGCAAAGAAAAAAGAGACCGAGGGGCACTCTTGTCTGAGATGCTCAAAACCAACCATTAAAACGAAAAGTGAAGAAACCTTACCAGAGGTTTTGAAGATGAAGATTACTTGGCGCTTCAAAATCCAAGTGAAATAGGGCGAAGGTAGGGGAACAGTTTTCTCTAAAAAGGAAAACCCAAAATTGAAGCGCACCAAAACCGATGTAACTTTGCACACACCCCCAATCGAGAACCAACACGTGCCCGTTTCCTGAAGGAGCAATCGCTTCGCATTTAAACTAGAATGATGGATTTCGAAAATTGCAGAAAACTGGATCGTTGCATCCAATCACATTCCTAAGATCGTCTAAACTCATGACAACCACAGAATAGGGGGCAACTGATGAACATCCATGATAGGTCATCTATAAGAGTGACGATCACAACTATGTCCTTTGTAAAGACGAACGTGGGGGCAAAACCTCATCGACACGATCAATGGCATGCATGCACACATTGATAGCATAGATAAATGCCAGCTGGGCAGCTGGTAATCCATAACTATGCTGAGACAGTTACAAAAGTAGTAACGGCACAACGGTCATTCATTGTGCCTTAACTGAGATTATCATTACCCATTAAATGCAACGGTCAAGAGAAAAACGCTCGACCCAACATTTAACGAACATAATTGCACCAACCTGAAGAAAACTATAAAAGGTGAACCCAGCACTAAGGTATGGGACATGTAAAATTACTAGAAAGAAAGAACTGTGAGAAAGTTTATTCTGGGAGTACATAATCTGACTTAAGCATCAGAGTATTCTCAGCTGGCCTCATGCCAGCGAAGACTGTCCTTTGCATTCTTCTTGTCTTGACAACAGGTCCCGAAGATCATCCATTGCATTGACAAGGAACATACTAACGAGGTTCATTTTCGGCTTCATCAAGAAGAATACCCATTTTCTTGCTGAGAACTAATCATCTTAGAACAGAGTGAACTACTCTTATCGCAAAAGAGTTGTTCATAAAGATTCTCTAGTCCCACATAGGGAAATGGTCCTAACAACACAAAAGGGACCAATATCTTACACACCAACACAAAACTATACAACTAACTCTAGCTATACATAGCAATGGACCAAGGAGCTAATTGCATGACCATCATAGAGATAGCAGAACAGTTAAAACCAAGACATACATCGGGCATATAACAAGTTTCAGACAACAAATTTTTGACATTGCACAGAGCTTAGTCGAGGCTTAATTGAGGATTGCTGCAGAACTTATTCCCCATTTGTGACAGAGAAGCTTAGCGAACTTGTTGCCAATAAAATAATGGCCTGGAAGATTCAATGTCATTTGCTTAACCGACTTACAGAAAATATAAATAGGAACCAAGGGATTCCACTTGAGTGTGACTCATAAGCACCAAGAGTGAGTAGAGTGGTGTGAAAAAAAGTTTGAGGAAAAGTCTTCTAGTGTCAGTAGGTGTCTAAAGAAGTGAGGTTTGTGAAGGATATTTATGTAAGTTGATGTTTGTCTTGTAAAAGGTCAAGTGGTGGAGAAATGCAAAGGCAAAAATAAAGTTGCCGTGTGTGTCTAAGTGAGTTGTGTCTTGCAAAGTGTATTGTCAAATTGTCAATATTTTGAAATAAAAGTTTTCTTTTAATATCTTTAGCATGTGTTGTCCTTTGTTTTGTTCAACCATCTAGTATCAGTGCTTCCGCTAGTTCAACAGGCAATCCAGATTCTTCTAGCAAAATTGCAGGCAAAGGATAGGTGGTCTTTGCTTTCAATGCAGCCCCTACAGAATACACACAAAGTATCACCAGTATATCCCCATTTAGCTAGCTTGTCTGTAATTGTTAATTTGTTTTTAATTGCCAACCATCCTATGAAAGTATGTCTAGGAATAGCTAGGTGAAACCAAAGCAACTTCCACCAATCCACCTCCAACTCTTTTACTCAAATTTCATTATAGGTGGCAGCACAAGAGTAGCAACCAGAGCTTGTTATTGTCCACTTTGCTGCGTCTTTATATTTGAGATTCACAAGATGTAGCTGACTTTGGCAGGCTTCCAAATCCAAACTTTGTCCCTCAAAATAGACTACTCTTAAAATTTTATAAATAGGAACAATTATTGTCCTGTGCCCTTATACAGTACTTATCCCATCAAGTTTTGGATTAAATCGTAAAGGTGTATTTCAAAGATAATGTTACAATAAAAACTCAAATTAAGAAGAACACCCCTTTTCTTGTTGAGAACTAATCATATTAGAACAGAGTGAATTAGATAGAACTACAGTGTTTCATTGCTCTTGTAGCAAAAGAGTTGCTGATGGAAGTTCTCAAGTCCCTAAAGTTAAAAGCACCTAGCCAAGGGTCATCATTCCTACTCGAAAGAAGAAAAACACTGACAATGAGTTCTAACCCAATGGTGCGTCGTAAATTTACCAATTAAAAAGAGAGAAGAAATGGAAAACATCATCACTGAATTGTCATAAAACCATTGCTTTCCAATAGTCAAACACTCTAAAAATTCTCAACTTTTGCATAATCCATATTCAACCAAAAAAAGAAAAGAAAAAAAGTAGTTGTGTGAAAAGCATAGTAAGCAATAAAAATCAATTCCTGAGGTATTGTGAGACCTGTAAATCACACAACTCAACTAAACAAACCACATCCTACCTAAATTAGTCCACTTTTTTGCCTCCAAATTTGTATGCATTTTCCTACATTCAAACATAACACTCATATCTTTATGTTTCCAAAAGATCACTCAGAACATATCAATGGAAAAGGTTGTTGTCATTTTATTTCAATGCTGTCATGTGAGAAACCCGTTATAGTTTTTTGAGATAATTATTGAATAAAAAAAAATCTCTCAGACCCAAAAATAAAAACCAATCACACAATTAACCTGATACATAAGCTCAACATCAATAACCCATTTCAAAAAAAAATAAAAATTAAACAACAAATTCAGAGTCATACATACAGATTTTCTTTTTGATTACAAAACACTTTGATACATTACTTACCAGACAAATAACAAAACATAAACAATGAATAAAGATGGTAAAATTGTATCTTTTGTTGGCCTCTGGATTGGCTGTGTGCACAGATTTTTCTTTCGTTTCTTATGTTTTATTTAATTGGGCTGAATTTAAAGTTGGGCTAGGCTATGAGTGAAAGTATAATGTCCCAAGTTTAGCCCAATTATGTCCAGACCTTAAATGGATAGTATTGGCCCACACTATTCCCTAATACTAGCTTGTAAGTCATGCTTGCATATACATACATGGGATCCATTTATAAATAAGCATAATTAAATGTATATTAAAATTTTACCAAATTTATATATTTGGAAATATAAAATACAGTATTTACTAATAAAATAAATATAATTTATTTGAAATAAATAAAAAATATTTAAATTTTTTATTGTAAAATTCTCAATTAGATTAAGAATTGTCAAAGATGTCAAGGGTATAAAATTCAATTTTTGTATGATTTGGCATCTATATCAAATATTTAATTACAAAAGTAATTAAATAAAGAAACATTTTTTATTTTCTTCTCAAAAAAAAAAGGAAACATTTTTATTATACAAAATTGTAATGAAAGAATACTACACATACATATATATTCAAAGTTGATTGATACGTGTAACATACTAACCATCTTTAACAAAATATATATAGAACGTGAATCCCATAAAATTTTAATCCGTTAAAATAATCACTAAAAATATAAGCATAAAACATGATGACAAAGAAATAGGATAATCACTAAGTTGAGAAGACAACACAAAAAACCTTTGATGTTTGAAGAACAATAAAAGTGCAACTTCCTTTCGAAATTGAGTAGAGACTCTAATAACTTGTTGTGAAATAAGAGAAATAGATAAAACTTTTAATTCAAGTGGTTATCTACAATCTTAAGTTGATTTCTCTTAGATCAATGCATTTACAGTAAAGCGTGCGCGCGCGTGCGCACACACGTAAATAACCTTAAGATGCTTGTAGAGTAGGTTGTAACAATGAGCACAATTATAGATATACATCTCCCCTACAAACTTTACACATCTCAAATAACCCTTTCATTGTTTAGACTTTTCACATTCCAATTTATTTTTAACAAGTGATTTTTTTTTTTTTTTTTTTTTTTAAGGTTTGTTAATTTTTATTCAATGGTTTTCTCACTTAATAACTCATTGAGCGTAAAAAATTAAGAAAATTAAAATGGACTCCTTGATTTTTGTAGTTTAGCTTAGTAAATAGTTATACCAAAATTAAGAAAATTGGATGTGACACATACATAAAATTAGACTTCAATTTGAGATCTAATAAGATTTTCTCTCAGCTTTGGCTATATATATATTATGGAAAACTAAAATTTTATTAAGAATGATTGGAGAGATTGGCCTAAATTACAGTTGTGAGGTGTGATTGTACATCTTCCATCCACACTAATAAACTTGTGACATGAATAGTATACTTATCAAGATTATAAGTTACATAATAGCTTTAACAAATATGTAAAAAGCTAATCCTCTAGAAGACTCCTACTAACTTATTAACAATATGATTTTCAAAGACAAATGACCTGCATATATGGCCCTCAAGGCATCACAGCAATGGTTGCTAAAGAACAAATAATCATAGCAACAGTACCTATGGCCCTGTGGGTGGGGCTATCGTTTCTATTATTGGTGTGGCCCTGACAGCACATGGAATCAATGATTCCAAAAGGAAGAGGGGCACTTTAGAAAGGGAAGATACAGTGCATCAAGGTTATAATGTGAGAAAAGGATCACCCATCTGATACAGTAAAGGAACTTTATGAAACCTATTATTGTAAGATTGGTTTGATTGATTTGGCATGTGAACATTATTTTAAAAGTCTATAGCAAGTTGAAACTCATCGATAGAATTCATATTAGTACGCTCACTTCCAGCTACCAATTGGTTTTGTATATAGCTGCCGACAATCTCAAAGCCTTCCCACTAATGTTGGCACATTGTTGAATATGAGAATATCCACACAATTTCTCAATAAATAGACAATTGAAAGGCAGAGGAGAAAAGAAAATGAATGGTCCTTTAGTGGATAACTCTAAGAAAGTATAAAAGACTAAGAGCAGTAGGTCCTTTTTTTTTTGTCTCCCACATATTTTAGATTATTGTTTACAGATTGCTATTGACCGATCAATTGACTGAGGGAATACTTTAGATCATTTCTTTTTCCCCAAAGCAATGTCACAATCTGGCTCTTATCTTCTTTTTTTTCTCTCTTCCTTCATCATCTTTGGCTATAGATGTGATCACTTGTAAAGCAAAATACATCTATGGGACTCTGTTACTAAGCCACTAGCATATTTCGAAACTCTATGAAGTGAATTTGTAATGTAACATATGCTCTTTTCCAAGGTTAGGTTATCTCAGACATTTATGTCAAGTTGAAGTTGCTGCTTTGTCTACTTGAGAAGAAAAACGAGTTCAATATAATGTTTTCAGCATTAATGTTTTCTGAAAAATTGGTCATTTTTTAGAAAGTATTTTCTGGAAAACTATTTGATTTTCTAGTGTTTGGTAATGATCTTGAAAATGAGCTTGATAATGTTTTCTAGTATTTGGTGTGCACAATTTTTTATATAATTTAAAACATGTATAACATGTGTATTGTGTAAACCCAACTAATGTAGTCAATATAAATAAATAAATAAAACAAGTATGAATTTGGTTTTCAAACTAAAATTTTGACAATAGATATAATCAAAATTAGTTGTCCAATTTTCATGATTTCTACCACTCATTTTGCTCATATATATGGATACAACGCTCAAAATTAGTTGTTCAATTTTCATGATCTATATCTAAAACGCTAGTACATTCTATTAAATTCCAAATATTTGGGTAGACTTATACGAAAGTACTAGATGAAGCATTAATTCAATTCAAAATGAAGTTACTAATAAATCTAAAAGATAATGTGCAAAATATCATACATTATCAATCACACTTCATAATGTTGCTCAAGCAGATTTTCTTCCAGTATTGGAACTATAACTTATGCAATTATACAATTAATTAATTCTCATACAGTTTGCCAACTCCCTACAATCTATAATGACTCTTTCTTATATAAACATATTCATATGATTCGTTTTTGCAGGCTATGATTACTGGTATTGGAGCAGCTTTCATAGATAAAGCTAGAAGAAAGCCCCAACTATTGGTAGTGTAAAATATCATCACCTAAAAGTTTTAATAATTTTTGCGAAGCACACGATTCGAATCCGATAACTCCTAGACTCACAAGTGCGACCAAGTATGGGACTCCTACCAACGCGCCACTCCCAAGATTAATCAGAGATTCAAACAATTCTAAACAACTTATTAACAGTATAATTTTCAAAGTCAATCACCTGCATAAATGGCCCAAAAGGCAGCATAGTTACCAATAATTGCTAAAGAACAAATAATCATAGCAACAGTACCTGTGGGTGTGGCCAAGAAGTGTATAATTGGTGTGGCCCTCATGGCAGCATAGGTGGCAATAATTGCTAAGAAAAAAGAGCAGACATGGCCCTGACAGCAGGTGGAATCATTATTCCAAAAGGAAGACTCGTATTATTGACTCTCTTGCAAGTGAAGGGTATAATGGCTATTATTTCTTAACAAATTCTTTGTTAGGTTCTGAATCTAAACATGTGGGGCTTAGTCTCATGTTTAAGTTAGACTATGAGACCGAGAGTATAATGTCCAAGCTGAGCTTGGATTAACCGTTAATCAGTTCTAATAAAACCCAAACTTGAAAGGCTAAGGCAAAATGTTACCTAATCTCATTCTATCACTAGGGCTCCAAATATATGTCATATCACAACCAGAATACCAAATTATTAAGAAAGTTGTAAAGTGATTCTTTAAATGTGACATTTTTATGTTTGATGTTCCCACACTCCCATATTCCCATTGCTTGTTGTAGCTTCACGAGAATTTTTTTTGTTGGAGAATGATCTACTTTATGATTTTGCAAAATTAAATTGCTATGATTTTTCAACCATGAGCCTCTTCTGAGTTTTTAATTTTATTATAAAGGATTAGGGCATTTTAGAAAGGGAAGGAACAGAGCATCAGGGTTATAATTTGATTGTTTTCAATAATAGATATAAAAGGATCACCATCTGATCCGGTAAAGGAAATTTATGAAATCTACTAATGTAAGATTGGTTTTAGTTAAATTTAATTGGATAAGTAGAGGACCTAGTTTTAAAAGTCCCCAACACTTAACAGAGAAATGTTATATTCACAATATTTTTATAACATGATCACAAAAAATCCCATTTGGACTGCTAATTGGTTTTGTCCATAACAGCCGACAATGTGAAAGCGTTACATTCCACTGTGACTGAAAGATAAAAGGTTTCACACACTTTTTTTAAGAAAAAAACAATTGAAAGGCAGAGAAGAAAAGAGCAGTAGGTCCATTTTTTGTCTCCCACTTCAGTAGAAAGGAAAAAGGAGGCCAATTTTTCACCCACTAAGGCAGAGGGAATAATTAACATCATTATTTTTAGTCTTTTGAAAACTAGAATTCAACAGAGCAATCGACGGAGAAATTACATATTACTATTCCTTTTCTTTAGCCATAGATGTGAAAGCAAAATACATCTATGGGACTCTCTTTCTAAGCCCCTAGCATAAAAGAAAACTCCATTAAGTGAATTTTGTAATGTAAGATGTCATGCTCTTTTGCAAGATTAGCTTAGACATGTACTTCTATTTTATGTGTGGAATATCTATCATACATTTATGTTCAGGTCGAAGCTGGTGCTTTGTCTATTTAAGAAGAGCAGAAGTGCAATTTAAAGAACAGGTGCCCATGTTTCTGATGCCTTTTATTGGAACTACCCTGAAATGAATTTTAAGTAAATAACTTGAAACGGAATAGCTGAATTTCTTCTAATAATCTGATTTACAAATTATCCAAAGCACCGTGATGATTAATTTTAATTCTTTTGCATCTTTGGGCTTATTTCTCAAATACACGAGTGTTTATTTCTTATCATGAAGTGTTGGAGGTGGTTATCTATATTCAATCTTTTCTTCTTCTTTTTTTAACCAACATAAATATTTGCCTTTTTTATTTATTTATAAAGTAAAAGATAATTACCATGATTGCTTGATGTTTCTGGAGCAAAACATTGTACAAGATTAATCAGAGATTCAAATAATTCTAAAGAACTTATTAACAGTATGATTTTCAAAACCTATATAAATGGTCCAAAAGGCAGCATAGCTAGCAATAATTGCTAAAGAACAAATAATCATAGCAACAGTAGCTGTGGATGTGGGTGTGGCCAAGAAGTTTATAATTGGTGTGGCCCTCCTGGCATTAGCAGCATAGCTAGCAATAATTGCTAAGAAAAAAGAGCACGTACAGCCCTGACAGCACATGGAATCATTATTCCAAAAGGAAGACTCGTATTTGACAAGAAAGTTGCCATATAGGCATTTTTTTGACAGTGAGGGGTAAAATGGTTTTAATTTCTTAATTTTTTTTTTTTTTTTATTGGCTCGGAATCTAAACCTAGTACATGGGGCTTAATCTCATGTTTAAGTTGGATTATAGAACCGAGAGTATAATGTAGCAAGTTGAGCTTGGATTAACGGTTAATCTAATCTAATAAAACCCAAATTGAAAGGCTAAAGCAAAAAGTTACCTAATATCACTCTTATCAGTAGTAAGTCTCAAAATATATGTTAAGAAAGGGAAGAAACAGAGCATCAAGCTTATAATTTGATTGTTTTCTATAATAGATATAAAAGCATCACTATCTGATACTGTAAAGGAACTTTATGAAATCTACTAAAGTAAGATTAGTTATAATTAAATTTAATTGGACAAGTGGAGAACATAGTTCTAAAAGTCCACAGAAAAGTTGAGACTCATTGGCAGAATTCATATTAGACTTATTTCACTCCCATCTACCAATTGGTCTTGTCCTTGACTGCCGAGTGCCAACAATGTGAAAACGTTCCATTCTACTATGACCGAAAGATAAAAACGTTTCACACTTTCTTAAGAGTAAAAAAACAATTGAAAGGCAGAATGGAAAAGAGAGGCCAGTTTTTCACACACTATAAGCCAGAGGGATACTCTAACATCATTATTTGTAGTACTTTTGAAACTAGAATTTAACAGAGCAATCGACGGAGAAATTACAGATTGCTATTCCTTTTGCCCCAAGCAATTGCACAATCTGTCTCTCATCTTTTTTTCCTTTTCTCCTTTCATCATCTTTAGCCAAAGAAAAGTGATTTCTTATAAAGCAAAATACATCTATGGGACTCTGTTTCTAAACTTCGAGCATACAACAAAAATTCATTAGGTGAATTTTGTAATGTAAGATGTGGAGAATAACTACCATACATTTATGTTCAGGTTGAAGTTGCTGCTTTGTCTATTTAAGAAGAAAAAGAGGTGCCATTTAAAGAAGTAGAGGTGCAATTTAAAGAGCAGGTACTCATATGTTTCTAATTCCTTTTATTGGTACTACCTTAAATGAGTTTATTCTGTTTTATTTGTTCTTAGCATGGGAGTCGAACCCATTTTGCTACTAATTTTCTTGTACTGTAGTAAAGAACTTAAGCTGGAATTGCGGAATTTCTTATAATAGTCTGATTTAAAAATTATCAAAAACACCATGACAATGGATTTTTCTTTTTTTTTAACATCTTTTGGCTTATTTTATCGTCTTATGATAGCATCACTTGTAATGGAAGGCTAGATACTGAATTCAAATAATTCAAAGATCCAAAAATAAAAGCAATCACACAATTAACCCAATACATAAGCTCGCCATCAATAACCCATTTTAAAATAAATAAACAACAAATTCAGAGTCATACAGCTTTACTTTTTTATTACAAAACATCCTAATACATTACCAAACAAACAACAAAACATAAACAAAAAAAAAAATGAAAATATTCCAGCACAAAGAACAAAACCCCAAATTTAATATGTCTTGGTCATACTTTGAGAAAAAACTGGGAAAAAAGATAGAAATATATGTAGAACTTCAACTAGTTTAAGGCTATAATCAAATCAAGTCAAGTACTGAATGTCCAAACTCGGCTTGACAATAACCATAACATGTCCAAACCCCACTCCAACTCAATCGAAGCCTACAAACAATTTCAAAGAGCTTGTCAAAAATTCTAAAAGCTTGAGCACGATTCATTAGTCAAGTCGAGTTTAAGCTCAATATCAAGCTCTTGAGCTTGACCTCTAGCACAAGCAGATAATCAAATGTTAATCTCAAAAAAATTAATAATAATTAATGGATAATTACAGCAAACAATCGATTTCCTTTAGTGAGCCATGGGAAAATATCACAATTTCTCAATATTAACAGGAATCTCATGGAAAATAAACATATCACAAATGAATGATGCTAGGGACAATGTTTTTTACAACCTCTTTGTGATTGGAGCAATAACACTTTCGCCCAAGTCTACCATTGACACCACTTTTGTTATGCACTAGTCACAACAGACCATGTTAGCAATTGTGAATAAAATTGTGTCACTAGACTTATTGTATCACAAATTGGGAAGCAAGGGGATGGACATAACAAGAACAGAACAATAAAGTAATTAAGTAGTTTTGACTAGTTTCATTGTCCCTCTCTCTCTTCCTAGGATTAACAAGTGTGGTTCATCTTAATTTTATTTTTTGGTGAATTGGTACACATTCATTAAGAAAAACCAAACGATACACAAACAAAAGAAGTTTGGACAAAAAAAGACACGGGGAAATGGTCCCAACAACACAAAAGGGGCCAATATCTTACACACCAAAACAAAACTATACAACTCTCTCTAGCTATACATAGCAATGGACCAAGCAGCGAATTACATGACCAGCATAGAGACAGCGGAACAGTTAAAACCAAGACACATATTAGGCATATCACAAGTTTCAGATAACAAATTTTTGACATTGCACAGAGTTTAGTCGAGGCTTAAGTGAGGATTTCTGCAGAATTCATTCCCCATTTGTAACAGAAAAGCTTATTGAACTTACTGTCAATAAAATAATGGCCTAGAAGATTCAATGTCAGTTGCTTAACCGACTTACAGAAACTATAAATAGGAACCAAGGGGTTCCACTGGGGTGTGTGTCATAAGCACCAAGAGTGAGTAGAGTGGTGTGAAGAAAAGTTTGAAGGAAAAGTCTTCTAGTGTCAGTAGGTGTCTACAGAAGTGAGGTGTGTGCAAGGATATTTATGTAAGTTGATGTGTGTCTTCTAAAAGGTCAAGTGGTGGAGAAGTGCAAAGGCAAAAATAAAGTTTCTGTGTGTGTCTAAGTGACTTGCGTCTTGCATGGTATATTGTCAACTTGTCAATATTTTGAAATAAAAGTTTTCTGTTAATGTCTTTAGCATGTGTTGTCCTCTGTTTTGTTCAAGAATCTGGTATCAGAGCTTCCGCTAGTTCAACAGACAATCCAGATTCTTCTAGCAAAATTGCAGGCAAAGAATAGGTGGCCTTTGCTCTCAATGCAGTTCCTACAGAATACACAAAGTATCACCGGTATATCCCCATTTAGCTAGCCTGTCTCTAATTGTTAATTTGTTTTTAATTGCCAACCATCCTATGAAAGTATGTCTAGGAATAGCTAACTGAAACCAAAGAAACTTCCAGCAATCCCCCTCCACCTCCAACTCTTTTACTCTAATTTCATTATTGGCGGCAGCACAAGAGTAGCAGCCAGAGCTTGTTATTGTCCACTTTGCTGCGTCTTTATATTTGAGATTCACAAGATGTAGCTGACTTTGGCAGGCTTCCAAATCCAAACTTTGTCCCTCAAAACAGACTCTACTTTTGCTTCAAGCTTGCTAGCTGCATCATAAATAACCCTATATCCAAATTCTAATGAAAGGGTACCAATAGTATGCCAATTGTCATGCCATAAGAATATGGTCTTCCCATCCCCTACTTCAAATTTAATGAAGCTCATAGCCAGATCCTGTAATTTTAGGATGGCTCTCCAATCCAGGTGCACACTTGTGGGACTTTAACAGTCCATAGACACCTGCCTTTCAGCAGGTTGGAATGGACTAAGGCTACCCAAAGAGAGCCAGCTTTGGTGTAAAGATTCCAGATATGTCTGATTTGTTCCAATCATTCTTCCCTCTTGGGAAGGTAAACTTTTTCCCAGGATACTTTGATGCCCCCTTTACTAGTGCTTTGGCATGACCAAAAAGATATGGTTGAAATACATCTATAATTAAATTGTAATTATAATAATTTTGGCACGCTTTCTCTAAAGCCTTAATAATCTTTTTTGGCAAGATTCCATAGATGTGTACATGACAATTGACATGACACATTACATTAATAATTAAATTGTTATGTTCTCAACATTATCACTGAAATAGTTATTACTTTCTACCCTTGACCCTTAAGTGAGCCAACCCAAAAACCCAGGAACCTAGTACACAGTGATAGAGAGAAGAAAATATTTTTTTTTAAAAAAACCTTCATGGAATTAACATAATAACCCCATAAAGCATTTAACAAAACAGAGAAATTTACCTTCAAAAAAGCCTCGCTTTTGTTGGCCTCAACCGTGGCTCTGTGCACAGAGAGCCCTAAGAAGTAAGAACCAGGAATTGGTTAGAACTTAAAACTCACCTCAACAAAAAAACGAACTCCAACACTTGGAAGGATGAGAAAAATGTAAGAAATGAATTTTTGGGTTCGTTTTTCTTGTTAACCAAACTAGGAATGAGAGGATGATATTTTATCTTTTAATACTTTTATCTTATTGGGATATTGACCTTGTAAAGGCTGAGTTTCAAGTTGGGTTGAGTCCTTTTTTCCCCCCTTTTTGTTTGAGAAAGCTTGAGCTCAATTAAGTGTAGACTTTTTTTCCAAGATTTTTTAATTATTTTTAATTTTAGATGAGAAAAACTTATATCTTTATACCTATTGAATTTGTAATTCATATTAGTGTTACATTTTTTAATTAATTAGCTTGACTATAATAGTTATATACCTATTTATTATAATTTAGATTTAAGTAAGTTTCTTGAAAGTCGAACAATTAACTTACTCCAAGTTGGAATCTTATTTGTACTCTTTTATATGCCTATTATTTTTCATATACAAACAGTTTGTTCAAGGGCTTAATTTTAATATCTTACATAAACTACTTATCAACGTGTATGTATATATATATATATATATATATATAAACATATCATGTATAACGTAACCTGATTGCAAAAACAAGATGCAGTAGCATAATCCTAAAGTCACAGATAAGCTCTACCGTTGAAAGTATCAAAGAGATTGTGATCAGAAATTTCCAAACCAGCGGGTTAGTAACTGATTCTAAGACAACTCTTAAGTGAGACTAAAATTGAAAAATTCAAGAAAATAATAATCCCTAGAAGCTTTGAAACTTTGGTTCACCTCAAAAGGGCTGTAAGGGGCATTATCTTCATGCAAAAGCTCAAAGTATCACTGATGCATGTTAGAAAATGCCAAATCATGATATAAAGGTAACTATTTTCACATTCTAAGAGCATTAATATTGGCGGTGCTAAAAAGTCAAATTGCTATTTTTAGCACTACCAATACTAAAAAATAGGCTGCAATGGTGGAGGGAAAGCCAAAAAATTTGGTTATTGAGCTACAGTGCACAGCCAAATATGGCTGTGCATTGTAGCTAAGAAGGTAAAAATAAAAAACAATATTTTATTAAAAGTTATATTATTTTATTGTGTTGATGGTGATGGTTATTGTTTATTGTAGTAGATATATTATTTGATTATATTGTTTATATTATTTTATTGCGTTAAAAGCTAAAATAAAACCACAAATGTTAAGTGTTTTGTAAAATGAAGAGGTAAAATAGATAAAATAATTTTTTGTGGTGTCAAATTGCTAAATTTATGCCCAAATTTGTAGATTTTACGTTGAACACATACTTGATACTAATTTACCACAGTATGAGACACAAAAGACATGGATGACACATAATTGGAGATATGAAAGAAAACTTACCAAAGCCGAATGAAGTATATCAGAAGTAGACTGCGTTTTGCTAGAATGCAAGATACGTCTTCTTTTATTAGTAGTAAAAAATTGGCCACCAAGCCCTAGTGGTACGGCTTCCGCAATCTTAAGTGACCTTCTATCTAAGAAAAATCTAACTAGTATTTCCTAGCCATTTGTTAATTATATCATCCTAGGTTTTTGTCTTGTGCCCTTATACAGTACTAATCCCATCAAGCTTTGGATTAAACTGTAAAGGTGTATTTCAAAGATAATGTTACAATAAAAACTAAAATTAAGAAGGATACCGAACGGTTGTTCATGGAAGTTCTCAAGTCCCTAAAGTTAAAAGCACCTAGCTAGGGGTCTTCATTCCTAATTGAAAGAAGAAAAGCCCTGCCAATGAGTTCTAACCCAACGGTGCGCCTGTAAATTTACCAATCAAAGAGAAGGAAGAAATGAAAAACATCATTACTCAATTGTCATAAATCCATTTCCTTCCAATAGTCAAACATTAAAAATTCTCAACTTTTGCACATTCCATATTCAACTAAAAAAAAATCCATGTAGTTGTGTAACAAGTACAGCAAGCAATAAAAATCAATTCCTGACAAAAAAACCAAAATAAAATTTAAGCAATGACAAAAAAACAAATAAAATTTATTGAGTAAATTAGGAGTTACAATATTGATGAAATTGGCAATGAGAAAAAGAAACATAAAAGACATTATGATAAATCTTAAATTAGGTATCATGTAGATTTGCATCTAGAATCAGATTATCCAAAAAAGTAGACTTATATTTCAAAATGTTATAAAATAAATAGACAAAAGAAAATTACATTCCCTACCATTGCTTGTGATACGAAAAAAATGTAACTATTATAAAATTCATATATAATAGAATTAAAAGAATTCCCCAACAAAAAAGAGAGGGAAGCAAAGGTCATACAGTAGCAAGAGTCATATACAAATAGGAACAGCTTTTGTCCTGCACCCTTACACATGACTAATCCCATCAAGCTTTGGACTAAATTGTAAAGGTGTGTGCTTCAAAGATAATGTTACAAAAAAAACTCAAATTAAGAAGAATACCCATTTTCTTGTTGAGAACTAATCATCTTAAAACAGAGTGAACTGCTCTTGTTGCAAAAGAGTTGTTCATAAAGGTTTTCAAGTCCCTAAAGTGAAAATCACCTACCCAAGGGTCTTCAACACTGCCAATGAGTTCTAACCCACAAAGAACCATTGCTTTCCAATAGTCAAACACTTTGAAAGCTCTCAACTCTTGCATAGTCCATATTCAACAAAAAAACCCATGTAGTTATGTGAAAAGCGCAGCAAACAATATTATTGAATTCCTGAAGGTGTAGCGAGAGCTGTAAATTAGTCCAATTTTTTGCCTCCAAGTTTGTATGAATTTTCCTATGTTCAAACTACCTAGTGCCAATGTACCAAACATAACACTCATATCTCTGTGTTTCCAAAAGATCACTCAGAAGATTTCAATTGAAAAGGTTGTCTTTTTATTTCAACGCTATAATATGAGAAACCCCTTGCAGTTTTCTGAGATAATTATTGAATAAAAAAAAATCTTTGAGACCCAAAAATAAAAACCAATCACACAATTAAACAACAAATTCAGAGTCCTACATACAGCTTTACTTTTTGATTACAAAACACCCCGATACATTAATTACCAGACAAATAACAAAACATAAACAATGAATAAGGATGAAAATTTTCAAGTACAAAGAACAAAATTTTCAAATTCAAAACGTTTTGATAATGCTGCTTTTGAAGACTATACATAGAACTACGAAAAGAATGGAACTTCAAACTTGGAGGTCTCGAATTGGAACTTGGAAGGTCGGTTTTGTTTTATTTAATTGACCTAGTATGTGTGCTGAATTTAAATTTGGGTTGGGCGGAGTGAGAGTAAAATAACCCCCTTCAGAAAAAAAAAAAAAAAACCATTAAAAATAAAGAGTAAAATAACCCATCTCGAGCCCAATTATGTGCAGACCTTAAATGGATTTATTGTTGGCATTCTCTAGGTTTTTATTTCCTATTAATATTTTTTTATGAATAACAAAAATAGTAGGAAAGGACGACAAGAGTGACTTTTACTTACTTTGGTGTTACCATGGTAGCATCTTACCCGCTAGAATTCGGGAAAAACCATAGCTGTTATCTCAACTCCATAGGGGCTGGAGTATAAGAGATATATATATATATATATATATATATATATATATATATAAAATAAAAAAATAAAAATCTAAATAGGAATGCATCTAATATTAACAAATTATCAACCAAGATAAAAACACAAAATCATTATTTCTTAATATATTAAGATGTAATTAATTACCAACAACGATAAAAAAAAAAAAAAAAAAAAAAAATTAAAAAAACACAAAATAATATTTTTTCTTAAGAGCATCAACTATTGCAAAAAATAATAATAATAATAATAATTATTATTATTATTATTTGCACAAACCAAAAATTACTTTTGCTACATTAATATAGCATTTAAAATATCTTGTACAGTAGCATTTTTGGCATTTGGTGTTTTAAATACTAAAATATTTAGAATTTAGAACACCTGATGCTAGTACTCTAATACTAGGCTGACTAGGATTTTTTATTTTAAAGTTTTGTGTTAGTTAAATTTTTGAGTTGAGTAGTTGCTAATTGGGTTAGGCTAATTAAAAGTGAGGGGTCTAAGTTTTTGGAAGAGGAAGGTCCAACTCTAGAAATAAAAAAATATAACCAATAAAATTTTTTTTTTTTATTTTGGCCAAGGGACCCAAATTTAAAATTAAAAAAAAAATTAATCTCTGTTTTCGCTATGATTCTCCTTCCTAATAACTTTTGCAAGATTATTTTTTAATCAAGAGCAGGTGGAATCATTATTCCAAAAGGAAGACTCGTATTATTATTATTATTTTGATAGGAAAGACTCGTATTATTGACTTTGTTGGAAGTTGACATTTAGGAATTTCTTTGATAGTGAAGAGTAAAGTACTTTTCTATTTCTTAAAAAAAATTCTCTTATCCTTTTTTTCCTTTTATCTTTTCATCATCTTTAGCCATAGAAGTGATTTTCTGTAAAGCAAAATACATCTATGGAACTCTGTTTCTAAGCTTTGAGCATACAAAAAAACTTCATTTAGTGAATATTGTAATGTAAGATGTCATGTGCTTTTGCAAGATTAGCTTAGACATGTACTTCTATTTTATGTGGGAAATAACTATCATACATTTATGCTCAGGTTGAAGTTGCTACTTTGTCTATTTAAGAAGAAAAAGAGGTGCAATTTAAAGAGCAGGTACTCATATGTTTCTTATGCCTTTTATTAGTACTACCTGAAATGAGTTTATTCTGTTTTATTTGTTCTTAGCATGAGAATCGAGCCCATTTGGTTACTAATTTTCTTGAATTATTAGTAAAGAATTTGAGCAGGAATTGTAGAATTTCTTTTAATAATCTTATTTAAAAAATATAAAAAAACACCATGACAAGGGATTTTTCATCTTTCACATTTTTTGGATTATTGTATCATTAATTGTTACCTTCGAAATTCTTCCTTACTCAATTTAGTGGGCACCTTAGGATAGAATCACGTGTGATGGGCAAGGTTAGATACTGAGTTCAAATAATTCTAATTCTAACTTTCTCCCACTTTGTTGACATTTTAATGAATATATATATATATATATATATATATATTCCCTGTAAACAAGTAAGCAACCAAAGTACCAAACTCAGATCCCTAACAACACACTTCTCTACGCATATTCACCACCAGAATGAACTCCCATAATTTTTTCTCATGGTCTACTGCTTTTCTTGTTTCTTTGTTTGTCACAACCTTGTTTTTGGAGCTTCCTGTGTCTTTATGCATAGATGATCGATACTCAAGTTGTAGTACCAATACATATACGTTCAACTGCGGGGAGATCACAGGTGTGGGTTATCCATTCTAGGGAGCTGGCCAAGCCAGTGCTAGTGGCAATCCTCAAAACTCACCTGTGAGAAAAACATTACCCCCATAGATACTATGAACATGAAGTACAGGGTTTTGGAAATGGATTCCAAAACCAAGCGAGTCCGTATTGCAAAGGAGGACAACATCAATGGAATTTGTTCGCCCAACTTTGTGAATAGCAAACTCGATTCCAAGCTTTTCCAGTGTCACACTCTTATAAAATCCTACCATGTCACACTCTTACAAAATCTTACCATAATCTATGGTCGTAAGAATTGACCTCCTATAATGTATAATTACAAGTTCTACCATGAAAATTTCAATTGCCCCATACATGGGCATGGGCTTTTAGTAGTAGAACATGATGGCCCTGAGTTGTGTCTTTTTTATCAAAAACAAACTATCTCTAGTGATCTATTATTTTTTATCAATAGTAGTCACCCATATCTTTAAGCAAATTGCTCCTTTTGAATCTCATGCTTTTATATATTTTCACTTACCCAGCTTAGTATTCACATTTCAACTACACTCATTTTATGAATACTTGGCCTCTTAATAGCCCAACATTCAGTATCATGGAACATAATTGGTTCTATAGCAATCTTATAAAATTTTCCCTTTAACTTAATAGGCATTCTACAATCACACACTACACTTGATTCACTTCTCTACTTCGTCCACCATTCTCTTATCCTATGATTCACATCCTTTTCAATCTCTCCATTTTTAGGAATTATTAATCCAAAATATTGAAAGCTCTCTCTTTAACATCTCTTGACCATCATGTCTTACAACACATTCATCTTTGTTCAACTTTTATTATACGTGCATTCTACTTAATTGAAATCCTTTCGATTATAGAGCATCTCACAAAATTTTAACTTGGCATCCACTTCATGTCTATTTTATTTACAAAAACTGTGCCATCTGCAAAAGGCATACATCAAGGGACTTCCTCTTGAATTGATTTAGTGAGGTCATCCATCACTGGTGCAAAGAGATATAGACTTAAGCGGTGTTCCTTGATGCAAACCTATAGCGATAGGAAATTCAAACTAGTTACAAAACAGTCATACATATCCCTAAACAAGTTTAAATACTTTAAAGAAACATATTTCCTTTTCAAGACCCGACACATAACCTCTCCAAAGACCTTAACATATGCTTTCTCTGTGTCAATACATTACCTCTCCAAGGACCCTAACATATGCTTTCTTACATCAATAAAATCATATGAAGACCTCCCTATATTTTTCTTTTTAGACATCTAAGAAAGAAAATAGCTTCCATGGTAAATGCACATGTACATATAGTACAAACTGGAATTCTTTCTTTAAAAAAATTGAAAGAAAAAGATGACATTAATGAAACATAAATATTCTCTCTCTCTCACTCTAATCTTCACTTCATAATTATTACAAATAATGCAGGGGTCAAAAGCAAGAAATTCCTAAAAAGTGGTAATCAAGTAAAGCACCTCCTATAGTTGGGATTAGACTAAAAAAAAAAAAAAAAAGAAGGGGATTCAACTTGATTTGATCCAAATGAGAACTTGGATACTTAACTATGGGTTGTACCTGCTGTTATTTATGGGAAAAACCTAACTCATATCCTAGCCATTTATTTTATCATCAAACTTAGGTTGATATATATATATATATATATTGCACCTTTTGCAACCAAAGAACACATTTGTACTCAACAGCGCTAGATTACATGAATGCAGTCATCAAATATGCCTAGTGGCAATTGAGGCTAGGTGGCAGTGCTATTACAGTTAACATCATATATATTTCAATATTTTAGTATACCATTTATATGTACATTTGTAATTCTTTTTATAAATTTTATATGATAAACTATAGTCACATCTCTGTGTAATCACTCAAAACATTACAGGTCACCTTTTATTCCAATGCAATAATGTGAGAAACCCCTTGCTCTTATTTGAGATAATCATTGAATCAAAACAATCTCTAAGACCCCAATACAGCAAACCGATCATACAAACCCAATACATAAGTTCAACATCGATAATTCCTTTCAACAATAAACAAATAAAGAATTCCAAGTCAAACAATTTTACTTTTTGATTACAGGACATCCTAATACAATGCCAAACAAATAATAATCTAAGATGAAAATCTTCAAACACAAAGCGCACAACTTTAAATTTAAAACGTCTTGATTGTGCATTCTGTTTCTGATTTGTTTGTATTTGTTTGTATTTGTTTCTAGTATAATCTGTTCATCATCATGAAAGTAATGTACTTTTTTTAATGAAAATATCTATTACCTATCAAAAAAAAAAAAAAAAAAGGTACTTGAGAAAACATTGGAAAAAAAGAGAAACATACATAGGACTTCAACTAGGAGGTCTGTAATCAACTCAAGCCAAGTATAGAATGGTTGAGCTTGGTTTGATAATAAAGATAGCATGTTCAAACTCCGCTTGAACTTGATCCAAGCCTACAAACACTTTTTGAACTTGAGCTTGTCAAAGTTTCTAAAAGCTTGAAGTTGAGGTCAGCTTGGTTCATTAGTCAAGTCAAGTTCGTGCTCAATATCAAGCACTTGAGGTTGAACACAAGCACATAATCAAATGTTTTAAATCTCAAGAAGAAGAAGAAAAATCAATGGATAATAAAAGAAAACAATGGATTTCCTCTTTTGAGCCACAACAAAATATCACAATTTCTCAACATTAACAGGAATCTAATGGATAATAAACATATCACAAATGAGTAATGCCTAGGGACACAAAATTTTTCATAACTATTGTAATGATCTATTGTAATTGGAGTAACATCACTTTCACTCGTGTCTACCATTGATTCGATTTTTCAAGGACAGAATTAACATGACAACAAATGCCATAGATGTGAACTTGGAAAGACACATTAAAATCATAATTAACAAAGGAGGAACAAAGATTTCAACCACATGAATCCCCTTCACCTTCTTTGCCAAAAAAAGAGAAAAGATAAAGTGAGAGTATATATTAAATTGCTCTGTTCTCAACAATATCCATAAAGGGTACTACTTTCTACTCTTAACCCGAGACAATGCAAAAATCCAGAAACACAACACACAAACACAAAGAGAGAAGAAATATTAATTAAAAATATTTAAGAGACTCCAAATAAGAAGGCCATAAATCGTTAACAGAACAGAGAAAGGGATACAGATTTACCTTGTGAAAAAGGGTGGCTTTTGTTGGCCTCAGCCTTGGCTGTGTGTACAGAGAGCCGTAAGAAAGCCGAATTCTCGAGATTCCTCGCTAACCAAACAGATACGAGAGAGAATGGAATATATATATAATTGGATTTACAAGGGCTATTATTTTATTTTTTATCTTTTTAGGTACTACTATTTTTAGTATTTTATCTCATTGAGCTCAGGACCTTCTAAATGGGCCGAATTTCAAGTTGGGTTGGGCTATGAAGTTATAAGGAGGAGAGATTATTGAAAAAATTTCTGCAAAGATTGAAAATGAAAGAAAAAAAAAATTAGGGATGAAAAATAAAGTATTAGTGAAGTTTTAGAGACAAAAATAGTATTTTATCTTCTTACATATTGAATCACCTGCAGCCATATCTATGCTCATGTGTAAATTAAGAGTATAATTAAACACTTAAAAAAGAAAAGGAGAAAGGAGGAAAAAAAAAAAAAATCTTCCAATATGTTATAGCCTTTTTTTGTAAATATTTAATAATTTGCAACAATTATAATTTGAAATTAATACATTTTTAGGTAAATATTTTTTATTTTTTTTGTATTTATTTTACGCAAGTTGATACTTGTCCAAATTGCATAGTTTGTGTTCTAAATTTAGTCTGTGTTCTACTGTAATAGTAATCAAAGAAAAAGTATCGTACTATTGTAATAAAAAAATAAAAAAAGCAATAAGTAAGCTTTAACCCACAAACGCATATTAAAAAAAAAAGATAATCATAAGAAAATAAAGAAATGAAGAAGACCTAAAGTCCAAATAATTAGAAGGCTGTTGATTTCTTTATAAAAACAAAATAGAAAATAGCAATGTACATTGACATACTTGTTGAACCTGAACAATTAGAACTGCACTTTTTTTTTTGTAAGTATAGTTTTCTCTTTTTTGGATTTTGAATTTAGAAAAGATGATGATGCTAGTGTAGAGAAAAAGAGCATAAAACTGAGAGGAATTAAGGAAGAAATAAATTGAAGAAGTTGAGTAACTAATGTAGCAGCTGTCCTATTTTTAGCATTATATCCTTGAGTTTTATCTCTACTTTTTAGTATTTTTTTCTTGAAAATCAAAACAAAGAGATTTGAGGAAAAATAAAAAATAAAAAACCAAATATGAGATGAGATTAAGGGTCTATTTGGATACCGCTTATTTTGCTAAAATTGAAAACTTATTGCTGAAAGTACTATAGATAAAGGTAAAAGTTAGTTGAAACAGTACAGTGGGGTCCATGAATAGTATCAAAAAGTGCAACGAGACCCATGAATAATAGCAAAAATAAGCTGAATAGTTAAATAATTTATAATTTTCATTGGTTCCCAAACACACACTAAGGAGCAAGGGAAACCGAGTATTCAAAAAAACAATTAAGTCTTTTTTTCTATGCAAAAAAGAAGAAGAAAGAAAGGTGAAAATGTGGAGTAATGCTTAGTTTGAAAATCAACAGGAGTTAAACGTGGGAGTTAAACATTGCCTATTTTGTAGGCAAGATTACACATAGGAGTTAAAAATGTATTTTTACTATGTTATCCTCAAACTTTATCTCTACTTAAATTTTGGCTGTAAGGTTATTTTGGAACCAAAAAAATGTTCAGTCCAAATAAATAAACTCCTTAAATAATAGTATAGACTTAAATTTAGGTTGTATGGGTATGTGGATTCTAGTTAGCTCAATTGGTCAAGTCTCTAATAGTTGAATAAGAGATCTGCGGTCCAATCCTCGTCTACACCAAAAACTAATTAGTGTCTTGATCTGATAATAAAATGCTATCATTAGGAGGTCAAAACACTCTCAAAATAATAATAATAATAATAATAATAATATATATATATATATATATATAAAATAATAAAAAAATAAAAAAACTATAAAAGATATCATATGCTATATAATTAGAATTCTATTCTATAGGTTTGTGTTTGTGCCAAGTGGACACTTTTAACAAAAATCTATTTTAGAAATTTCAAAAAAGGAAGTTTTATTATTTAGTTTATATTTTTTTTATAACCTATGAAGATTTTTTTAATAACAATTTTTTTTTTCTTACACATACACGCAGATATATGTGTGTAGATATATATGATTTTTGTTATATTCGAGGTAAAATTAATTAGAAGTCATACTTTTAACCAAAAAAAGTAATAAAATAAAATAAAACCAACACTACACAAATTCTGATTAAATTTTACTCTTCTTTAAACAATTTTTTTTTTATAAATTCTTTGATTTGACTTTTTAAAAATATTATATATATATATATATATATATATATATATATATATATATATATATTCGCCTTTACATCTTACAATTTATCATGCACAACCTACGTGGCCAAAACTTGTCTACCTAGAAAGATCTAGGGGGCAATTACCCTTAACTTAGCCACAAAAAAAGAAAAAGATTACAAGGCTCCAAGCACTACTAGGTTTATTCCAATCCCACTCATTCCAATTTCACTCATGTTTTACCTCCGACTAATAATTTAATTACATGACCACATGCAATTCAAATCTAAGTGGACTCTTCTATTATAAATTTCGCTAACATAAACTTTCTGCTAGCAACTTTAAGAGCCACGTCAAAAATTTCATAGTTGTGTTGATATTATGGCTTTAACTTGATTACCAATCTTAGCCATACCAGTTTCATATTCAGCACCAATTGCTATTCCTTTACCCTGTAGCAATGGCACAATCTAGCCTTTGAATTTTTTTCTTTTTCTCCCTCAAACATCCTTAGCCATAGATGTGATCTCTTGCAAAGCAAAATAAATCTATGGGAACTCTATTTCTAAGCCCTGAGCATACAAGAAAACTCCATTTTAAGTGAATTTTGTAATGTAAGATGTCATGCTCTTTTGCAAGATTAGCTTTAGACATGCATGTACTTTATGTGGGGATTAACTATCATTCATTTATGGTCAGGTTAAAATTGTTGCTTTGTCTACTTAAGGAGAAACAGAAGTGCCATTTAAAGAGCAGAACTGCAATTTAAAGCAGGTACTTATATATTTCTGATGCTTTTTATTGGGATTACCTCGAAATGTTTATTCTGTTTTATTTGTTCTTAGCATGGTAATTGAGCCCATTTCATTACTAATTTTCTTGAATTGTTAGTAAAGAACTTGAGCCGAAATTGTAAAATTTCTTAGAATAATCTGATTTAAAAATGATCAAAAATACCATGATAATGGATATTTCTTCTTTTGCATCTTTTGGTTTATTGCATCATTAATTGTTACATTCGAAATTCTCCCTTACTCAATTTAGTGGGCACCTTAGGATAGAATCACTTTAACGGGCAAGGTTAGATAGTTCAAATAATTATAATTCTATCTTTCTTCCACTGCTGCTATTTTAAAACATTTGTCAAATTATTGATTCTCCTAAAAGTTTAAGCTAATAGGAGACAGTGAATTTATTCATTTAATCTAACAATTTTAATGGATAAACATATAAAATGTATATTCCTAGTAAACAAACCAATGTATCAAACTCAGGTTACTAATCAATAACACACTTTCTACCTTTACCCTTAAGTGAGCCACTCCAAAAACCCAAGAACCTAGTACATAGTGATAGAGAGAGATCGAAGAAAATATTTATTAAAAAAAAAAAAAACCTTCATGGAATTAACATAATAACCCCATAAAGCATTTAACAAAACAGAGAAATTTACCTTCTTTAAAAGCATTGCTTTTGTTGGCCTCAACCATGGCTCTGTGCACAAAGAGCCCTAAGAAGTAAGAACTAGGAATTGGTTGGAACTTAAAACTCTCCTCAAAAAAAAAAAAAAAAAAAAAAAAAACTCCAATGCTTGAAAGGATGAGAAAAATGTAAGAAATGAATTTTTGGATTCGTTTTTCTCGTTAACCAAACTGGGAATGAAAGGATGATATTTTATTTTTAATACTTTTATTTTATTGGAATGTTGACCTTGTAAAGGCTGAGTTTCAAGTTGGGTTGAGTCCTTTTTTTTCCCCTTTTTGTTTGAGAAAGCTTGAGCTCAATTAATTCTAGACTTTTTTTCCAAGATTTTTTTTAATTATTTTTTAATTTTAGATGAGAAAAATTTATATTTTCATATACAAACAGTTTGTTCAAGGGCTTAATTTTAATCTCTTACATAAACTACTTATCAACATATATATATCATGTATAATGTAACCTGATTGCAAAAAGAAGATGCAGTAGCAAAATCCTAAAGTCACAGATATGCTCTACAGTTGAAAGTATCAAAGAGATTGTGATTAGAAATTTCCAAACCAGCGGGTTAGTAATTGATTCTAAGACAACTCTTAAGTGAAACTAAAATTGAAAAATTCAAGCAAATAATAATCCCTAGAAGCTTTGAAACTTTGATTCACCTCAAAAGGGCTGTAAGGGGCATTATATTCATGCAAAAGCTCAAAGTATCACTGATGCATGTTAGAAAATGCCAAATCATGATATAAAGGTAACTATTTTCACATCCTAAGAGCATTAATATTGTTGATGCTAAAAAGTTATGCTGCTATTTTTAGCACCACCAATACTAAAAAACATGCTACAATGGTGGAGGAAAAGCCAAAAAATTTGGCTGTTGAGCTACAATGCACAACCAAATATGGCTGTGCACTGTAGCTAAGAAGCTAAAAAGAAAAAACAATATTTTATTAAAAGTTATATTATTTTATTGTGTTAGTGGTGGTGGTTGTTGTATATTGTAGTAGATATATTATTTTATTATGTTGTTTATATTATTTTATTGTGTTGAAAGTTGAAATAAAATGACTGATATTGGGTGTTTTGTAAGATAAAGTGGTAAAATAGATAAAATAGTTTTTTGTAATGTCAAATTACTAAATTTAGGGCCCCAATTTGTAGATTTTACGTTGAACACATATATACTTGATACTTATCTACCACAGTATGAAACACAAAAGACATGGATGACATGTAATTAGAGATATGAAAGAAAACTTACCAAAGCCGAATGACAATATCAGAAGTAGACTACGTTTTGCTAGAATGCAAGATATGTCTTCTTTTGTTAATAGTAAAAAATTGGCCACAAAGCCCTAGCGGTCCGGCTTCCGCAATCTTAAGTGACCTTCTATCTAAGAAAAATCTAACTAGTATTTCCTAGCCATTTGCTAATTATATCATCCTAGGTTTTTGTCTTGTGCCCTTATACAGTACTAATCCCATCAAGTTTTGGATTAAACCATAAAGGTGTATTTCAAAGATAACGTCACAATAAAAACTCAAATTAAGAAGGATACCCATTTCTTAGTTGAGAACTAATCATCTTAGAACAAAGTGAATAATACAGAACTACAACGTTTCACTACTCTTGTAGCAAAAGAGTTGTTCATGGAAGTTCTCAAGTCCCTAAAGTTAAAAACACCTAGCCAAGGGTCTTCATTCCTAATCGAAAGAAGAAAAGCACTGCCAATGAGTTCTAACCCAATGGTGCGCCTGTAAATTTACCAATCAGAGAGGGAAGATATGAAAAACATCATTATTCAATTGTCATAAAACCATTGCCTTCCAGTAGTCAAACATTAAAAATTCTCAACTTTTGCACATTCCATATTCAACTAAAAAAAAAAATCCATGTAGTTGTGTGGAAAGAACAGCAAGCAATAAAAATCAATTCCTAACAAAAAAAACAAAATAAAATTTAAGCAATGACAAAAAAAAAAAAAAAATCAGTAAATTAAGAGTTACAATATTGATGAAATTAGCAATGGGAAAAAGGAACATAAAAGACATTATGATAAATCTTAAATTAGGTATCATGTAGATTAGCATCTGGAATCTAATTATCCAAAAAAGTAGACTTATATTTCAAAATGCTATACAATAAATAGACAAAAGAAAATTACATTCCCTACCATTGCTTGTGATATGAAAAAAATATAACTATTATAAAATTCATATATAATAGAATTAAAAGAATTCCAAAAAAAAAAAAAAAAAAAAAGAGAGAAGGAAGCAAAGGTCATACAGTAGAAAGAGTCATATATAAATATGAACAGTTTTTGTCCTGCAACCTTACACATGACTAATCCCATCAAGCTTTGGACTAAATTGTAAAGGTGTGTGCTTCCAAAAAAAAAAAAAAAGAAACTCAAATTAAGAAGAATACCCATTTTCATGTTGAGAACTAATCATCTTAAAACAGAGTGAACTGCTCTTGTTGCAAAACAGTTGTTCATAAAGGTTCTCAGGTCCCTAAAGTGAAAATCACCTACCCAAGGGTCTTCAACATTGCCAATGAGTTCTAACCCAAGAAGAACCATTGCTTTCCAATAGTCAAACACTTTGAAAGCTCTCAACTCTTGCATATTCCATATTCAAAAAAAAAAAAAAAAATGTAGTTATGTGAAAAGCACAGCAAGCAATAAAATTGAATTCCTGAAGGTGTCATGAGAGCTGTAAGTTTGTATGAATTTTCCTATGTTCGAATGGCCAAGTGTCAATGTACCAAACGTAACACTCATATCTCTGTGTTTTCAAAATATCACTCAGAACATATCAATGGAAAAGGTTGTCTTTTTTATTTCAATGATATGAGAAACCCCTTGTAGTTTTTTGAGATAATTATTGAATAAAAAAAAACAATATCTCAAACCCAAAAATAAAAACCAGTCACATAATTAAACAACAAATTCAGAGTCATATATATAGCTTTACTTTTTGATTACAAAACACCCTGATACATTACTTACCAGACAAATAACAAAACATAAACAATGAATAAAGATGAAAATCTTCGAGCACAAAGGACAAAATTTTCAAATTCAAAACGTTTTGATAACGCTGCTTTTGAAGCCCATACATAGAACTACGAAATGAATGGAACTTGGAAGGTCGATTTTATTTTATTTAATTGGGCCCTGGACGTAGTATGTGGGCTGAATTTCAAGTTGGGTTGGGCTATGGAGTGAGAGTAAAATGTCTCATCTTGAACCCAATTTTGTCCAGACCTTATATGGATTTATTGGTGCATTCTCTTGGTTTTATTGTTTATTTATTTATTTATATAAAAAAAAATGGTAAAAGAGAGCAACCATGTGACTTCCTTACTTGGGTATTACTATAGTTGTTATCTCAACCCAGGAGATCACTAATGGACATCGAGGATTGAGCCAGGGGCCATGGGGTTTGTTGGCGTTCTATAGTTGTTAGCCCTAGACATATGTTCATTTACTATCATACCACTCTCATTTAAACCAGGGACTGAGTGTTCATTGACCCCCTGCTCTGGTGGGCCTATGGTAGTTATGGCTCATTTAACCCAGCCAATAGAATACTACCATGGTTGCTATGGTCACCTCCAATTAAGATGCAACATTATTAATTGATGTTGGTGTACCAAAAGATTGTACGAGAATTATTAGAGATCTTAAAGATTTATTTTGGACAGATAACTACCAACACACATTATATGGAGATGGTATTCACATGGTTTCCTTTTTTGTAATCATCTCAAATATCTATCATTATCGTTTGATGTTTATGGAGCAAAAGAGTGTATATGATTAATAAGATGCTTAAATAATTTTTTAGGATAAAAAGAATAGTTTAAATGAATTCAAAGAACTTAATAAAAATCTGATTTTGGAAGATAAAGAGCTGCACATATTAGTTAAAACTCATAAAGGCAGCAAGTCGGACACTTTTATTAGAATTGAAATCCATAGCAACGATTGCGAAAAAGAAAAGTCCATAGAACGGTAGATGTGGGTGTGACCAAGAAGTGGATAGCATAGCATTAAATCTTGACAGCACACGTAGTCATGATTTGAGTAGGAAAGCATGATTGTTTATACCAAATGAGCTCTCTTTGGTGAATTATACGAAATGTCTATTTGGAAATATTTTATTTAGTTGAATATGAAAATATTTTGCTGAAAGGGTAGAAATTAGGTTAAAAAATAAGCTGAATGTGACCCATAAGTAGTATTAAAAAGTGCAGTGAAATTCATAAATAATAACAAAAATAAGTTATAAGTGTAGATAAGCTGAATTTTTCAGCTCATCCCAAACTAATGCTAAGGGTCCATTTGGTTGAGGTGAAAAAAGAGGGATAGAAAATGAAAAAGAGAAAATGGAGAAAAAACTAATTTTATAGATATTTAGTTAGAGAGATAGAATTTGCTTTTCTTCTTGAAGTGGACATATTCTTTTTTTTCTTTTTCTTTTTGGCATTTGTTTTGCTCTACTTCTTTGTTTCTTTTATTTTATTTTATTTTTTTGGGTTTAACAAAATCAGACTTCTTTCTTTTCTAGGCATGATTTATATTTTTTAATAAATTTGAGTGATTGTCTTCTTTTTTTTATTTTTTTTTTATTTTATTAAAGGTTTATAAGTAAATTTATACAAACTCATTTTTCTCATCTTTCCATGTTTCCACCCCAACCAAACACAAATTAGAGAAATTAAAATCTCTTCTATCCTTCCACTTTTCCATCCCTTCCCCATTTTCCATCCTCCCAATTCTCCGTCTCACCAAACAAACATACCCTAAGCTTTCTTTAGGAGGAAAGTATACTAACTCCCAACTCAATAATCAATAGGAAGGAGAAAATGAGCTTTCTACAATGAATGACACTAATTGCTTATATTAAGTACATTATTTATATCTTATCCCCAAAAAAAAAAAAAAAAAAAAAACACTATTTATACCCTTTTTGAAACTAGAATTCAACAGAACAATTGATGAAGAAATTATAGATTGCTATTCATTTTCCCCCAAAGCAATGGCACAATCTAGTTCTTATCTTTTTATCATTTTCTCCCTTCATCGTCATCTTTAGCAATAGAAGTGATCTCTTCTTCTAAAGCAAAATACAACTATGGGACTCTGTTCCTAAGCCTCGAGGATCAAGAAAACTCCATTAAGTGAATTTTGTGATGTAAGATATCATGGTGCTTTGCAAGATTAGCTTAGACATTTACTTTATGTGGGGAATAATTATCATACGTTTTATGGTCAGGTTGAAGTTGCTGCGTTGTCTACTTAGGCAGAAAGAGAAGTGAAATTTAAAGAGCAGGTACTCGTATCTTTCTGATGCCTTTTAATTATTGGGAATGCCCTGAAATTAGTTTATTCTGTTCTATTAGTTAGCATGTGAAACGAGCCCATTTTGTTATTAATTTTTCTTAAATTGCTAGTAAAGAACTTGAGACGGAATTGCAGAATTTCTTACAATAACCTGATTTAAAAAAATTATTAAAAACAACATGATAATTAATTTTAATTCTTTTGCACCTTTGGGCTTATTGTATCATTAATTGTTACCTTCGAAATTCTTACTTAGCCTTTACTCAATTTAGCGGAACCTTAGGATAGCATCACTCATAACGGGCTAAGTTAGATACATTATTTATTTATATATATATATATATATATATATATATATATATATATATATATATATATATATATATATATATATATATATATATATATATATATATATATTCCTTGTAAAAAACCAAAGTACCAAGCTCAGGCCCCTAATCAATAACACACTTCTCTACACATTTTCACCACCAGAATGAACTCAGATTTTTTTCTCATGGTCTATTGCTATTCTTGTTTCTTTGTCACATCCTTGGCTTTTGTGGAGCTTCCTGTGTCATTATGCGCTACAATTTTTTCTTGAATTGTTAGTAAAAAACTTAAGAAGGAATTGTAGAATTTCTTATAGTAATCTGATTTAAAAATTACCAGAAACACCATGATGATGAATTTTTCATCTCTTGCATCTTTTGGTTTATTGTATTATTAATGGTTATATTCAAAATTCTTACTCAATTTAGCAGGCACCTTAGAATAGAATAACTTGCAATGGGCAAGGTTAGATGCTAATTTCTCCCAGCTTGCTGTTATTTTTAAGGGTCAAATATATAAAAATATATATATTCCCTGTAAAGTGTAAACAATCAAACTCAGGTCCCTCCTCAATAACACACTTCTCTACACATTTTCACCTCCAAAATGAACTCCCAAACAAGTGGTTTCATCTATTAAAATCATTGAGAAAATCCTAAGATAGGGATGACAAAGATCTATTAAGTGAGCCAACCCCAAAAACCCAAGAACCTAGTACACAAATAGAGAGAGAGAGAGAGAGAACAAATTTTAAAAAAATAATAATAATAATCCTTCATGGAATTAACATAATAAGCCCATAAAGCATTAACAGAACAAACAAATAGAGAGAGATTTACCTTCTTTAAAATGTCGCTTTTGTTGGCCAGGCATCACTCGTGGCTCTGTGCATAGAGAGTCCTAAAAACCAGGAATTTGTTGGAACTTAAAACTCACCTCAACAAGAAAACAAACCCCAATATATGAAAGGATGAGAAAAATGTAAGAAACGAAATTTTGGGTTCGTTTTTCTCATTAACCAAACAGGAATGAGAGGATGATATTTTATTTTTAAATATTTTTTATCTTATTGGGCTATTGACCTTGTAAAGGATGAGATTGTTCATTGATTTCTCAAATAGATGGTTATCTATTGCTTGATGTTTCTGGAGCAAAATAATGTACAAGATTAATTAGAGATCCAAATAATTCTAATTAACTTATTAACAGTATGATTTTTCAAAGTCAATCACCTACATAATGGTCCAAAAGGCAGCATAGCTGTCAATAATTGCTAAAGAACAAATAATCATAGCAACAGTACCTGTGGGTGTGGCCAAGAAGTGTATAATTGGTGTGGCCCTCATGGCACTGGCAGCATAGCTAGCAATAATTGCTAAGAAAAAAGAGCACCTATGGCCCTGACAGCACACGGAATCATTATTCCAAAACGAAGACTCGTATTGACTCTCTTGAAAGTTTCCATTTAGGCATTTTTTTGACGGTGAAGAGTAAAATGGTTTTAATTTCTTGAAAGAATTCTTTTATTTTTTGTTGGCTCTGAATCTAAACCTAGTACATGGGGCTTAATCTCATGTTTAAGTTGGGTTATGGGACCGAGAGTATAACGTAGCAAGTTGAGCTTGGATTAAACGGTTAATCTAATCTAATAAAACCCAAACTTGAAAGGCTAAAGCAAAAAGTTACCTAATATCACTATCTGATATTACGTTATAATTTGATTGTTTTCAGTAATAGATATAAAAGAATCATACTGTAAAAGATGAAACCTACTAACGTAAGATTGGTTATAATTAAATATAATTGGACAGGTGGAGAACATAGTTCTAGAAGTCCACAGAAAAGTTGAGACTCAATGGCAGAATTCATATTAGACTTATTTCACTCCCAGCTACCAATTGGTTTTTGTCCTTAACTGCCGACAATGTGAAAACGTTCCATTCTACTATGACCGATAGATAAAAACGTTTCACACACTTTCTTAAGAGTAAAAAAAACAATTGAAAGGCAGAATGGAAAAGAGAGGCCATTTTTTCACACACTAAGCCAGAGGGAATACTCTAACATCATTATTTGTAGTACTTTTGAAACTAGAATTCAACAGAGCAATCGACGGAGAAATTACAGATTGCTATTCCTCTTGCCCAAAGCAATTGCACAATCTGTCTCTTATCTTTTTTTTCTTTTTCTCCTTTCATCATCTTTACCCATAGAAGTGATTTCTTGTCAAGCAAAATACATCTATGGGACTCTGTTTCTAAGCTTTGAGCATACAACAAAAATTCATTAGGTGAATATTGTAATGTAAGATGTCATGCTCTTTTGTAAGATTAGCTTAGACATGTACTTCTATTTTATGTGTAAAATAACTATCAAACATTTATGTTCAGGTGGAAGTTGTTTCTTTGCCTATTTAAGAAGAAAAAGAGGTGCAATTTAAAGAAGTAGAAGTGCAATTTAAAGATCAGGTACTCATATGTTTCTGATTCCTTTTATTGGAACTACCTTAAATGAGTTTATTCTGTTTTATTTGTTCTTAGCATGGGAGTCGGACCCATTTTGTTACTAATTTTCTTGAACTGTAGTAAAGAACTTAAGCTGGAATTGCAGAATTTCTTATAATAGTCTGATTTAAAAATTATCAAAAACACCGTAACAATGGATTTTTCTTCTTTTACATCTTTTGGCTTATTTTATTGTCTTATGATAGCATCACTTGTAATGGGAAAGGCTAGATACTGAATTCACATAATTCAAAGATCCAAAAATAAAACCAATCACACAATTAATCCAATACATAAGCTCACCATCAATAACCCATTTTAAAATAAATAAACAACAAATTCAGAGTCATGCAGCTTTACTTTTTTATTACAAAACATCCTGATACATTACCAAACAAACAACGAAACATAAACAATAAAAAAATGTGAAAATATTCCAGCACAAAGAACAAACCCTCAAATTTAAAATGTCTTGGTCATACTCTGAGAAAACACTAGGAAAAAAAAATAGAAATATATGTAGAACTTCAACTAGTCCAAGGCTATAATCAAATCAAGTCGAGTAGTGAATGTCCAAGCTCGGCTTGACAATAACAATAACATGTTCAAACCCCACTCCAGCTCAATCGAAGCCTACAAACAATTTCGAAGAGCTTGTCAAAAATTCTAAAAGCTTGAGCATGATTCATTAGTCAAGTCGAGTTTAATCTCAATATCTAGCTCAATATCAAGCTCTTGAGCTTGACCTCCAACACAAGCAGCTAATCAAATGTTTATCTCAAAAAAAATAATAGTAATCAACGGATAATTACAGAAAACAATCGATTTCCTTTAGTGAGCCATCGGAAAATATCACAATTTCTCAATATTAACAGGAATCTCATGGATAATAAACATATTGCAAATGAATGATGCTAGGGACAATGTTTTTCACAACCGCTTTGTGATTGGAGCAATATCACTTTCACCCAAGTCTACCATTGACACCACTTTTATTATACACTAGTCACAACAGACCATGTTAGCCATTGTGAATAAAGTTGTATCGCTAGACTTATTGCACCACAAATTGGGAAGCAAGGGGATGGACATAACAAGAATAGAACAATAAAGTAATTAAGTAGTTTTGACTAGTTTAACTGTCCCTCTCTTTCTTCTTAGGATTAACAAGTGTGGTTCATCATTATTTTATTTTTTGGTGAATCGGTATACATTCATTAGGAAAAACCAAACGATACACAAACAACAGAAGTTTGGACAAAAAAAAGACAAAGAGAAATGGTCCCAACAACCCAAAAGGGGCCAATATCTTACACACCAAAACAAAACTATACAACTAACTCTAGCTATACAATGGACCAGTGAGCAAATTACATGACCAGCATAGAGACAGCAGAACAGTCAAAACCAAGACACATATCAGGCATATTACAAGTTTCGGACAACAAATTTTTGACATTGCACAAAGTTTAGTTGAGGCTTAATTGAGGATTTCTACAGAATTCATTCCCCATTTATAACAGAAAAGTTTAGTGAACTTACTGTCAATAAAATAATGGCCTAGAAGATTCAATGTCGGTTGCTCAACCGACTTACAAAAACTATAAATAGGAACCAAGGGGTTCCACTTGAGTGTGTGTCATAAGCACCAAGAGTGAGTAGAGTGGTGTGAAGAAAAGTTTGAAGGAAAAGTCTTCTAGTGTCAGTAGGTGTCTAAAGAAGTGAGGTGTGTGCGAAGATATTTATGTAAGTTGATGTGTGTCTTGTAAAAGGTCAAGTGGTGGAGAAGTGCAAAGGCAAAAATAAAGTTTCTGTGTGTGTCTAAGTGACTTGTGTCTTGCATAGTATATTGTCAACTTGAAAATATTTAGAAATAAAAGTTTTCTATTAATATCTTTAGCATGTGTTGTCCTTTGTTTTGTTCAACAATCTGGTATCAGAGCTTCCACTAGTTCAACAGACAATCCAGATTCTTCTAGCAAAATTGCAGGCAAAGAATGGGGGTGTTTGCTCTCAATGCAGCTCCTACAGAATACACACAAAGTATCACCAGTATATCCCCATTTAGCTAGCCTGTCTCTAATTGTTAATTTGTTTTTAATTGCCAACCATCCTATGAAAGTATGTCTAGGAATAGCTAACTTAAACCAAAGAAACTTCCACAAATCCACCTCCACCTCCAACTCTTTTACTCTAACTTCATTATAGGCGGCAGCACAAGAGTAGCAGTCAGAGCTTCTTATTGTCCACTTTGCTGTGTCTTTATATTTGAGATTTCACAAGATGTAGCTGACTTTGGCAGGCTTCCAAATCCAAATCTTTGTCCCTCAAACAGACTCTACTTTTGCTTCAGGCTTGCTGATCTGCATCATAAATCACCCTATATCCAATTCTAATGAAAGGGTTACCAATAGGATGCCAATTGTCAAGCCATAAGAATATGGTCGTCTGGCATGCCCAAAAACATATGGTTGAAATACATCTGTAATTAAATTGTAATTATTATAATTTTGGCAAGCTTTCTCTAAAGTCTTAATAATCTTTTTTGGCAAGATTCCATAGATGTGTACAAGACAATTGACATGACACATTACATTAATAATTAAATTGTTATGTTTTCAACATTATCACTAAAATAGTTATACTTTCTACCCTTGACCCTTAAAGTGAGCCAACCCAAAAACCCAGGAAACCTAGTACACAGTGATAGAGAGAGAAGAAAATATTTTTTAAAAAAATCCTTCATGGAATTAACATAATAAGCCCATAAAGCATTTAACAAAACAGAGAAATTTACCTTCTTTAAAAGCATCACTTTTGTTGGCCTCAGCCGTGGCTTTGTGCACAGAGAGCCCTAAGAACCAAGAATTGGTTGGAACTTAAAACTCAACTCACAAAAAACAAACACCAATACTTGAAAGGGTGAGAAAAATAGTGGGTTGTGTCCTTTTTTTTTTCCCCCCTTTTTGTTTTGAGAAAGCTTGAGCTCAATTAAGTCTAGAGTTTTTTTTTTCAATATTTTTTTAATTATTTTTTAATTTTTGATTTCAAAAATTGCCATGTCGTTGCACCACACCTGCACCCACACCCAAACCCAAATCCGCACCCGTGCTTCCTAGTCTACTATTGAAAGTATCAAAGAGATTGTGTTCAGAAAATTTCCATACGAGCGGGTTAGTAACTGATTCTAAGACAACTCTTAAGTGAGACTAAAATTGAGAAATTCAAGCACATAGTAGTCCCTAGAAAGCTTGGAAACTTGGCTCACTCAAAAGGGCTGTAAGGGGCATTACCTTCATGCAAAAGGTCAAAGCATCACTGATACATGTTAGAATATGCCAAATTATGGTATAAAGGTAACTATTTTCACATTCTAACAAATGTAAAATTTGTAGATTTTACGTTGAACACATACTTGATACTAATCTACCACAGTATGAGACACAGAAGACATAGATGACACGTAATTGGAGATATTAAAGAAAACTTACCAAAGCGAAATGACATATTTCAGAAGCAGACTGTGTTCGGCTAGAATAGCAGGCGATATGATAAATCTTAATTAAATTAGTTATCCTGTAGATTTGCATCTGGAATTAAATGATCCAAAATAGTAGACTTATATTCCAACAACAACAAACAGACAAAAAAAAAAATTACATTTCCTACCATTGCTTGTGATATGAAACAAAAAGATAGTTATTATAAAATTCATATAAATTTGAATTAAAAGCATTCCAAATTTTTTACAGGGGGAAGTAAAGGTCATACAGCAGCAAGAGTCATTTATAAATAGGAACAATTTTTGTCCTGTGCCCTTATACAGTACTAATCCCATCAAGTTTTGGATTAAACTGTAAAGGTGTATTTCAAAGATAATGTTACAATAAAAACTCAAATTAAGAACACCCCTTTTCTTGTTGAGAACCAGTCATCTTGGAACTACAGTGTTTCACTGCTCTTGTAGCATAAGAGTTGTTGATGGAAGTTCTCAAGTCCCTAAAGTTAAAAGCACCTAGCCAAGGGTCATCTTTCCTGCTGGAAAGAAGAAAAACACTCACAATGAGTTCTAACCCAATGGTGCGTCGTAAATTCACCAATTAAAAAGAGAGAAGAAATGGAAAACATCATTACTCAATTGTCATAAGACCATTACCTTCCAATAGTCAAACACCCTAAAAATTTTCAACTTTTGCATATTCCACATTCAACCAAAAAAAAAAAAATGTAGTTGTGTGAAAAGCACAGCAAGCACAATAAAAATCAATTCCTGAGGTGTTTTGAGACCTCTAAATCACACAACTTAACTAAACAAAACCACATCCTAGCTAATCAGTTCAATTTTTTTCATCCAAGTTTGTATGAATTCTCTTATGTTTGAACTGCCAAGTGCCAATGTACCTATCGTAACGCTCAAATCTGTGTTTCAAAAGATCACTTAGAACATATCAATGGAAAAGGTTGTCTTTTTATTTCAATGCTATAATATGAGAAACCCCTTGCAGTTTTTTGAGATAATTATTGAATAAAAAACAATCTCTCAGACCCAAAAATAAAAAACAATCACACAATTAACCCGATACATAAGCTCAACATCAATAACCCATTTCAAAAAAAATTAAACAACAAATTCAGAGTCATACATACAGCTTTAGATTTTGATTACAAAACACCCTGATACATTACTTAACAGACAAATAATAAAACATAAATAATGAATAAGGATGATAATCTTGAAGCACAAAGAACAAAACTTTGAATTTCAAAACGTATTGATAATGCTGCGTTTGAAGACTATACATAGAACCAAACCCAGGTCTCGAACGAGACCTCAAATTGGAAGGTCTTGTTTCAAACGATAAGAGATCTAAAGATACGAAGTTAATGTTGCAAAATTTGTGACACTCAGAATGTGACACTTAGAATTTGTGTGTATTCACTAGCCTCAAAGTCAATAAAGATTCTCACTAAAACAAAACACATGAAGAGAGAAGAAATCATTAAAAAATAAAAATAGAAACTTTAGAGAGAGAGAGAGATTTAGAGAGATATGTTAAAATGGCCTCTTTTGTTGGCCTCAGGATTGGCTGTGGGCACAGAGATACCAACAAGACCGCAAATTGAGATATTTACCTTCTGGGTTCGTGTTTTTCTCTCTGTTTTCTCGCTAACCAAACAGAGAGTATTTACAATTTCAGGGGCGGTGAATGTGATGACCGATTTTCTATTTTTCTTTCTCTACTTATGTGTTTATTTAATTGGGCTGAATTTAAAGTTGGGTTGGGCTATAGTGAAAGTATAATGTCCCGGGTTTAGCCCAATTATGTCTGGACATTAAATGGATACTATTGGCCCACACTATTCCCTAATATTAGCTTGTAACTTATGCTTGCATTTACATTCATGGGTCTATTTACAAATAAGCATAATTAAATGAATATTAAAATATTACTAAATTTATATATAATATTTGTATATTTGAAAATATAAAATACAGTATTTACTAAAAATAATATAAATTTATTTGAAATAAATAAAAAATATATTTAAATTTTTAATCGTGAAATTCTTAATTTTAGTTTGTCCAACTTATATTAATAATAATAATAATAATAATACTATAAGAAATTCTCAAAGATGTCAAGGTATCGAATTCAAGTTTTGTATGGTTTGACATCTATATCAAATATTTAATTACATAAGTAATTAAATAAAGAAACATTTTATTATACAAAATTGTTATACACATAATGTGATGATACAATACTACATTCATATATATAGAACGTGATTCCCATAAAATTTTAATCCGCTAAAATAATCACTAAAAATATAAGCATAAAACTTGATAACAAAGAAATAGGATAATCACTAATTCTTAGGAAGGAAAACTTATAGTAAGTTGAGAAGATAACACAAATAATCTTTGATGTTTGAAGAACAATAGAAGTACAACTTCCTTTTAAAATTGGATAGAGACTCATGCTAATAACGTGTTGAAATAAGAGAAATAGATAAAATTCTTGTATTTAAGTGATCATCCACAATCTTAAGTTGATTTCTCTTAGATCAGAACATTTACAGTAAAGCAATTAAACACACACACACACACACATATATAACCTTAGGATGCTTGTAGAGTAAGTTGTAATAATGAGCACAATTATAGATATACATCTCCCCTACAAACTTTACACATTCCAAGTACCCTTTCATTGCTTAGACTTTTCACATTCCAATTTATTTTTAACAAGTGATTTTTTTTTTTTTTTTAGGTTTATTATTTTGATTCTATAGTTTTCTCACTAAATAACTCATTGAGCATAAAAAATTATGAAAATAAAATTGGTCCTTGATTTTTGTGGTGTTGTAAATAGTTATACCAAAATAAGAAAATTGGATGGGACACATAGATAAATTAGACTTTAATTTGAGATCTAATTGGATTTTCTCTCAGTTTTAGCTATATATATATATATATATATATATATTATGGAAAACTAAAATTTCATTAAGAAAGATGGAGAGATCCGCTTAAACTGCACTTGTAACATGAATAATATGCTTAGCAAGATTATAAGTTACATAATAGCTTTGACGAATACGTAGAAAGCTAATCCTCTAGAAGGCTCTTGCTAACTTGATATTATGCTAGGGACACAACTTTTGGCAAAATTTTATGCCACAACTCGCACAGGTTGGTAAGGGTATAGTAGTGGACATACCCTTACCAACCACAACTCGTCATGTGGCGAGTTGTGGCACAAATTGTGCCAAAAGTTGTGTCCCTAGCATAATTCAGCTAACTTATTTACAATAAGATTTTCAAAGACAAATGACCTGCATATATGGTCCTCAAGGCATCACAACAATGGTTGCTAAAGAACAAATAATCATAGCAACAGTACCTGTGGGCTGTGGCCGTATCGTTTCTAATCAATGGGTGGGGCTATCGTTTCTAATCACCCAACCCCCCCCCCCTCCCCCCCCCCCAGAGAGAGAGAGAGAGAGAGGGTATAATTGGTGTGGCCCTCATGGCAACATAGCTAGCAATAATTGCTAAGAAAAAGGGCACATATGGCCTTGACAGCACTTGGAATCAATGATTCTAAAAGGAAGAGGGGCACTTTAGAAAGGGAAGATACAGAGCTTCAAGGTTGTAATATGATAAAAGAATCACCATTTGAAACAGTAAAGGAACTTTATGAAATCTATCATTGTAAGATTGGTTTGAATAATATGGCTTGTGAACTCTATTTTAAAAGTCTATAGCAAGTACGTAAACTCCCTTTGAATTGGTTTTGTCTATAGCTACCGACAATGTGAAGCCTTCCCACTAACATTGGCACATTGTTGAATATGAGAATATCTACAAAATTTCTCAAGAAATAGACAATTGAAAGGCAGAGGAGAAAAGAAAATAAATGGTCCTTTAGTGGAAACTTTAAGAAAGTATAAAAGACTAAGAGCAGTAGGTCCATTTTTTGTCTCCCACATATTTTAGATCAGTGTTTACAGATTGCCATTGACTGAGGAAATACTTTAGATCATTTTCCACAAAGCAATGTCACAATTTGGCTCTCATCTTTTTTCATTTTTTCGCAGCATCATCTTTGGCTATAGATGTGATCACTTGTAAAGCAAAATACATCTATGGACTCTGTTCCTAAGCACCTAGCATATTTAGAAACTCTATTAAGTGAATTTTGTAATGTAACATATGCTCTTTTCCAAATTAGCTTATCTTAGACATTTATGTCAGGTTGAAGTTGCTGCTTTGTCTACTTGAGAAGAAAAACGAGTTCAATATAAAGATAAGGTACTCATTTGTTTCTAATGCCTTTGATTGGAACTACGCTGAAAAGAGTATTATTCTGTTTTATTTATTGTTACCAGGTGAAAGAGCATATTTTATATTGCAGAATGTATTCTACTTATCTGATTTAGAAATTATCAACAACACCAAGATTATGATTTTGTTTTCCTTGCATCTTTTGCCTTATTGTAACATTTATCGCCTTAATCAGTTTAGATACTAAATCCAAATAATTCTAAGCATATAGCTTGGTCATTTGGCTTAATGAACTAATCTGACATATACTTTCATGTGTTTATGTTTGCTTTTTATTGAAGAATGTTGCTGTCAAAAGCCAAGGACTCCTTCATTCTATTGCACATGGTGGGCTGGTAAGGATTGATGGGGGAATGACTCCAACTTCTGGTTTTTCTTTTGAGTACACAACAAATTTGTGAAGTTATTAAGGAGTGAAAGGATCTTGACCTTCTGTTCACAAGGTAATATTATGAAACAGAGGCGAGTTTTTTCCTTTAACATTTGAATGCTATTTTTGCAACATTTGACATTGAGTTGATTCATTTACATTTTACTGTAGCCACTTATTTAAAAGAAGGGAGGAGAAATGGCGGAGACTGCAGTTAGCCTAGTTATTGAGAATTTGATCCCATTGTTAGTTCAAGAAGCGAGATTACTGAAGGGTGTCCACGACAAAGTTGCAGGCATCAAAGACGAATTGCAGATTATTCAGTCTTTCCTGAAGGATGCAGATGCGAGGGTTGAGCAAGAGAATATGAGCAATGTTGAGAAAACATGGGTGAAACAGATAAGGGAAGAAGCTTACCACATTGAAGACACCCTTGATGAATACATACTTCATTTAGCAAAACGTCCTCTTGGGCCAAGGCAACACTTCCATTTCGTCCAAAAGTTTTTTCAATTTACCAAAAATTGAGAGCAAGACATGTCATAGCCTCCAAGATTCAAGATATCAACATCAATCTCCAAAAAAAGAGAGAGATGGCTGTAAAATATCGTTTCAACACGATAGAGCAAGGGGATTGAGCAACAATGCTAGAAGTGTTACATGGTATGACCCTCGAGTGACATCTCTTTTCATTGAGGAAGCTGAGGTTGTGGGCATTGAGTCGCATAGAGACAAATTGATAAATGGTTGGTAGAAGACCATCTAATTGCACTATGATTTCAGTGGTTGGCATTGGTGGTGTTGGCAAGACCACTCTTGTGAAGAAAGTGTATGAACAAGAAAGTGGTAGCACACTTTAATTGTCATGCTTGGATCACAGTGTCTCAATCATACAAGAAGGAAGACCTATTCAAGGACATGATAAAGCAGTTTATGAGGCAAAAAGGAGTTTGCTCCTAAGAAATTGACAAAATGGAAGAGATAAATCTTATTAAAGTTAAGGCAATATTTGATGAGCAAAGATATTTAATTGTTGCGATGATTTATGGGTACAGATTTTCTGGAATGTTTAAAAGTTGCCTTACCTAATAATGACAAAGGTAGTGGAATTGTAATCACAACTCGAAATGAGGATGTTGCTCCCTCTCACAATGAATCTTCATCTTGTTATGTCCACAAGCAACTACCTCTACCATCAGAAAAGCTTTGGAATTGTTCTACAAGAAGGTGTTCCAACATGAAGAGAACAATTGTCCATGAACTAGTTGAGTTGTCAGCAAAATAGTTGAGAGATGTGAAGGTTTGCCACTTGCAATTGTGGTTATAGGTGGCCTTTTGTCAAGTAAGGACAAGGTTTTTCTGAGTGGGTAAATTGCATGATGGTCTTAGTTTGGAATTAAACTAATTCACGTCTAAGAAGTATCCCTAAAATTCTATCTCTTAGTTATCATGATTTACCTTACTACCTCAAAGCTTGTTTCCTTTATTTAGGCATGTTTCCAGAGGATTACTCTATAAATTGTGCAAGACTAATTCGCTTTGGATAGCTGAGGGCTTTGTAAGAAAAGCAAGGATAACATTGGAAGAACTTGCACAATCTTACTTGAACCAACTCATTCATAGAAGCTTGGTTCAAGTGGTAGAGTTTGATGAAGTTGGCAAAAATAGATATTGTCGAGTTCATGATATGTTACGTGAGGTCATTCTTTCAAGATCAGAGGAGTTGAATTTTTGTTTAGTCTCAATTCAAAACTACTCAAGTTTTGACAAAATTGCTCGACGTCTCTCAGTTATGAACAATATAAATACTCCATCACAGAGTATTTCTAATTCCCAAACTCGTTCTATTCTCATTTTCGGGTTAGACAAAGTACCTGATTCCTTTTTAACTACTTGTTTTGCAAATTTCAAGCTCATGAAAACAATGGATTTTGAAGGTGCTCCAATTGATTACATTCCTAAAGAAGTTGGAAACCTATTACATCTAAGATATTTAAGCCTCAGATATACAAAAGTGAAAATGCTTCCTAAATCGATAGGTAAATTGCACTACCTAGAGACTTTGGATTTGAAACGTTCTCTTGTGTCTGAACTACCAGCAGAGATCAGTAGGCTCCATAAGCTACGGTATCTTGCGGCTTACATTGTAGACAATGATGTAGAATTCAATATTGACTTTCCACAAGCAGTAAAGATACCCAGTGGCATTGGGCGTTTACAATCCTTACAAAAGCTTTATAAGATTGAAGCCAACAACAATGCCCTTATAACAGAATTGGGGAGTTTGGGAACAGTTGAGGAAGTTGGAGATCGCTAAATTGAGAGAGAAAATGGGACAGCTTTGTGCACCGTGATAGAGACAATGAGCCACCTTCAGTCATTGAGAATCAGGGCAACAAGTGAGGAAGAAGTTCTTGAATTACAATCAATGTTCTCCTCCACCCCTCTTACAACTCTTCCCTATCTGGGCGGCTAGAAAAGTTTCCAAATGGATTTGAAACTCAACAGTGTAGCTAAAATTTTTTATTGGTCAAAATTAATGGAAGATCCATTAAAGGTCCTTCAAGCTCTGCCTAATTTGATGCGTCTTTGGCTGTCGATGGATACGGAGGTGAGCAATTACATATTGAGGGAGGACTTCCAGAAACTCAAGATTCTAGGGCTTCGAAAATTGGAAGGATTGAATAGTTGATAATAGATGAAGGTGCCCTGCTCTTCTTGAACAGCTTGAAATTGGATATTGCCCACGCTGAAGGAGGTGCCCTCTGGCATCCACC